>RJWM01010976.1:0-61439 GCA_004363535.1 Dasyprocta punctata
GTGATTATACATTTTAAAAAGTGCATATTTGTTTTACTTTTATCTTTTAAATGTATGCTGCTGTTTTTCCTATTCAGATAATTTCTAAGCTGATTATTGGCCTTAAATTTTTCTAGCTTTTATAAGAAATTAGAAAACAATGATTTTATTTATCTGGTAAACATCAAAGCTGTATTCTATGGTGGTTTGGAAAGCTAGAGATTTCTTTATAACCATTGCATTGTTTCCTTAGAAGATTTGGATTTTCCTGTACATGTTGATCTGACAGGCAAGAGGGCTACAGAGCATTCAGACTCACCAGAGCCCTGATTATCTGAAAGTCTGTCCAGGGGCGCTGCGGCATGCAGACACGAGTGTGCTCCTCGGAGAGCTCATTCCTGAGAAACTGATTCCAGGGCAAGGTTTCTCTGTGAAGCATTCAAAGCAGGAAAGCTTATTTCAGTCCTGAAAGTAATGGTTTTCAAACTTTGTACACTCCCTAAAGCAGTTTAAATGTCTCTATGTAATCCCTTATGGAAGTTTAAGGAGACAAATAACACCTAACGTTTTCCAAAATGTAAATAATCCCAAATTAGGTGATTTCCAACATATTTTATTTTCTTAGTTGAAAGATAATAGTGTTTGTTTTCATCATGTAAAACATGGTGTTTGGAAGTATACATACACTGTGGACTGGTTAACTCTAACAAATGCATTATCTCACATAGTTACCATTTTTGTGGTTAGAAGCCAACTAATTCTAGTAGTATTAGCCTTTTCCAATAGAATTGTTCTGTGATTTTAAATGTACTCTGTACAAGTACCAAATTGATTAAATTTCCTGTGAAAAAGCATTTTTAAAAATTTTTAAAAGTTTTTATTTATTTTTGTATCTCTCTTTTGTTTTGAATTCATTCTTCTATTTCTCATCAGATCCATCTTAATTTCATAAAATTTTATTCATGTAATATATTAGTTTATTCCTGAATGTCTTTTATTAATTGTCTTATTATGCTGTTTACAGCAAAAAATATTGATTGAGTTTAATTTCTAAATTTTCTAAAATTGATTCTAAACATTTAAAGATACATCTCTTGAGTAATATAATTATTATCAGTAAACATTTTATCAAAATCGACTGTCTAATATGATTATGCTAATGTTAAAATACTGATAAATATATTAAAAACATTGAAAAAGAACTCAGTGAGATGGATAGGGTTGAGTTTTATTTTTCTTGTAAGTCTGTATGAAAATGTTAGTCATTGCTAGAATGAGTTAGGATTTAGTATTTTTAAAAAATGTTAGATTATTATTACATGTATATGGTACATAATATTTACAGTCCTTGTGGGAAGTTGGTACATGTACATCACACATCTTAATTCCTTTTTTCATTCCCTTTCCCTTCCCTTCCTTACCCTCCCCCATCTCTTGATCTCCTTACTTTTTAACTTTTTATTTTGTACATGTTTGCAGTTACATAATGTTTACATTCCTTGTGTGGCACTGATACAGGTACATAACACATCTCAATGCTTTTGTTTCATCCCCCATTCTTGCCCTCCTCAATCTCTTGATACCCTTTCCTTTGAGAAAAATCTATCTTCCTACTTCCTATTATCTTTTATTTTCCTCTTTATTTTTACTATGGGTTTTCCATACAAGAAAAACCATGTGCTATTTAATTAAGCTTGTGTGTCTAAGTTATTTTACTTAATATTATGGTTCCAAAGTGCTTCCATTTTCCTACAAATGGCTCAAACTTATCTCTCTGCATGGCAGAGTAGTACTCCATTGGGCGTGAACATCACATTTTCTTTATCCATTCATCTGTTGATGGATATATAGGCTGCTTTCAACATTTAGCTATTATGAGTAGTGCTGTCATAAACATGGATTTGCATGTATTGCTATAATATGATGTCTTTAATTCTTTCGGGAAAATACCTAGAACGAGAATAGCTGGATCTAATAGAATTTCCAGTTTCAGTTTTGAGGAATCTCAATACTGATTTCCACAGGGATTGTACTAGTTTACATCTTCAGCAACAGTGTAGAAGAGTTCCCTTTTCCCCACAGCCTCTTCTGCATTTGTTATTATTTGAGTTCTTGATGATGGCCATTATTTCTGGGGTAAGATGGAATCTCAGGGTTGTTTTAATTTGCATTCCCTGTGGTCATCAGTGTTTAGCATTTCATGTATTTATTGGCCATTCAAACTTCTTCTGTGATGTATCTATTCATTTAGCTTACTAATTTTCTGATTGAGTCTTTTGTTTTGGGGAATCTAATTTTTTAGTATTTTATATATTCTAGATACGAGTTTTTTGTCTGAAGAATTGCTGGTAAAATTTTTTTCTCATTCTACACATTGTCATTTCATTCTGTTGGTTCTTTCTTTTGTTGTGCAGAAGTTTTTTAATTTAGTGTGATCTCATTTGTTGATTCTTGGAAGTATTTCCTGTGCAACTGACAATCTGTTTGGAAAGTCTTTGCTTAAACCTGTGACTTCAGGAGTTTTACCTATTTTGATTTCCAGTAGGTTAAGCATTTCTGTTTTGACATTTAGTTCTTTGATCTATTTTGATTTTGATTTAGTGCATGGTGAGACAGATGGACGTAGATTCAATCTTCTGCATATGGATAGCCAGTTTTTTGAACTGGATAGCTTCCCACTGGAGCTTATCTTTCCTACAGTGTGTTTTGTTGGCCCCTTTGTCAAATATCAAATAGTTTAATGTACTTGGGGTTGGTTCTTGCTTCTTCTTTTCTTTTCCTCAGGTCTGTTTCTATGCCAGTACCATGCAGTTTTATCACAGTGTCTTAGTTACTTTTTGCTCGTTGCCGAGACAAAATACCTGACCCCCAAAATCAGGGAAGGAAAGGTTTATTCTTACAGTTTCTCAGGAGTTTCAGTCCGTACTTAAGTTGGCTCCAAGATAGCGTGGCATGGCGGGCCTGCTGTTCATGGTGGCTGCAAGCTGCAAGCCACAAGCCGCGCTAGCAAGAGAGAGAGGGAGACGGAAGCAGAAGCAAACAAGAGGAAGACCCACCTTCCCTTACATTGTATGTTGGCTCCAACCCTGGGTGGGTACAACAAACCGAACACAAGCAAGCGCCAGACTTAGCCCCATCAAAAGTATGTGAGGACTTGGGGGGACATAGCATACCCCATACACACAGTATCTTTGTAATACAACTTCAAGTCTGGGATTATGCTGCCTTGTGCTTTGCTCTTTTTATTCAGGATTGCCTTTATTATGCTGGATCTTTTCTGGTTCCATATGAATTTTAGGGTTATTTTCCCCAGTTCCATGAAGAATGCTGTTGGAATTTTTATTGGGATTGTGGTAAACTTACATATTAATTTTAGAAGTGTGACCATTTTGACTATAGTGGTTCTGCCTATCCAAGAACAGGAGATATCTTTCTATTTTCTGATGACTTTTTAAATTTACTGTTTCAAAGTACAGTAGTTTTCATTGTAGTGTTCTTTCACTTCCTTAGTTAGGTTAATTTCTGAGTATTTTTTCTTCATAGTTGGGAATGGTATTTTTCCATATTTTTTTCAAAAGGGCTTCATTATTATTAATTTTTATGTGTTGATTTGTTTCCTGATGCAATACTGAATATAGCTGTTAATTCTAAGAGACTTCATTGCTTTGCTACTGATAGTTTTCTATAATTTAGTTAGTAATTATTTCTCACAGTCCTACCGGATAAGTTCATAATATAATTTAGTGTAGTTAGTGCAAAAGGCTTGTATTTAAAAGTCCAAAATCATGATTTCAGCTATTAACTCTGCTCCTAATTTGTTGTGTTCTTCTGGCAAAATCACTACACTTCTCTGAACCTCAGTTTTCTCTAAGATTAGAAAAATAGTCGCTCAAAGACAAATGACATGATTTGAGGTGGTACATATACACAGTTGATTTGTTATACACTTATTACCAGGAAACAATAACTAGCACACTAAATTAATAATCTTTGAATATAGTTTTTCAGAAGGTATCTAAAGTGAGTATTTTAAATCTTTTTTCCAAACAGAATCTGTTAAGTACTTTTCAAATTATCAAATACTAGATATTTTAAAACCTATGATTCTGGTATAGAAATAAATTAGAGAAATACTAGATTAGCTATGATTGCTATAGTTCCATTGAGGTCTGACATTATATGATTTTGTGAAAAACAAATGGAAGGAATAAAAAAGCAAGAAACAAGGAAGGAAAAAGGGGGAGGGAGAAAGAGGCAAGTAGGCTATGTATTTCTGTGTCACAAGTTCATAAAATTACATGGTCATAAAAGGCAAATATAAACCACATAAGAAACTCCCAAAGGCAAGTTCAGGCAAATTATTCAACTAAGCACTCATGGATAGATGTTTTAATGACAGAATACCAATTATGCAAGTCAGGCTTTCCTAATTTCCTGAGCATGAGCTAAAAAACTTCACTATGTCCACAAAGCCAAGTGATGTGGAAATTTGATGTAATTACCCAGGCAAGGCAGGCAAATAAAACTTACCACAAAGCAAGGAAGGCTGAGATGAATACCTGCATCAGCTATCTCTGCTAATCAAATTAGCCAGGTAATCTATTCACCTTCTTCTCACATCACCTATGTTGACCCTATCAATCCCAGTGCTGGATTTTTAATTAGGAAAATTTACTGAGAATGAATGTGAGAATAAGTGAGAGTTCTTCTGGATTAGTAAAGAAATTCTTCTTTAAAGAGGTTATTCATTACTCAAAGTTAAAGAATAGATTGGATTAATGACTATTAATGTGAGCAGTAATCTAAACCTCAGTCTAAGTCTAAGATCCTGGGTGTAATGTGTAAATGTATCCAACTAGTGATATTAAGATATTTTAGCTTCATTTTTTTCTTCTGTCATAGTCAGTGTTCCTGGAAATTTTAGTAAGTTATTAAGACTAAGATGGAATGTCAAATTTCTTTTCTATGTCCCAAACCTTCCTTAATGAATAAAATAAAAATAATTCAGACAAAAAACTTTAATGTGCATGCACACAAACAGTTGAACACAAGCACATATAAATGTCACTGAACAAAATATATACCTACCAGAGATGGACCAATCCAAGAAATAGGAAATAAATTAATTTCAGTTATGCCTTTAGGTAATTATCTTTGGGTCTTACACTCTGTTAAAAATGTTTTATTATATATGTTCGCAATGTACAATGAATAAATTCATCATGGGGAATTGGTCCATATACATATCATGTCTTGATCCTTTTTACTTCCACTGACCTTCCTACTCCATTCTCCCTATCACCAGACCCTTTCTGCTATTTCCAAGAAGTTTATCTCCCTACTTTCTATCTTCTGTTTTGTTCTTTAAATTGTTTATACCTTCAGTTTCTTCATATGAGTGAAATTATGCAGCATTTAACCCTCCGTATCTGATTTTTTAATTAGAATTATAGACTCAAAGTGATTCCATTTCTATACATGTAACTTAAAATTATATTTATGGCTGAGTAGTATACCATTATGCACATCGACCACATTTTCCAAAATTCAATTATCTGTTGATGGACATATAATCTACTTCCAAGAGTTAGCTATCATGAGTTGTGCTGTTATATACATGAATGTACATGTATCACTGCAATGTGATGTCTTTTACTCATTTAGTAATATACTGAGAACAAGCATAGTTGGGTTTAAATGGAATTTCTATTTTTAGCTTTTGTGGAATCTCTATATTTATTTCATAATGGCTGTACTAATTTACAGTACCACCAAAAATGTAGAAGGGTTCCTTTTCCCCCACAACCTCTCAGGTATTTGTGTTCTTCTGTTTCTTTATAGTCATTTTTCTGGAGTAAGATGGAATAAATGTTGTTTTGATTTGCATTTCTCTAATAGCTAAAAATGTGGAAGGGCTGGGAGTTTGGCTCAGTGGCTTAAGCACCTGTCTGGCAGGCATGAGGTTATGAGTTTGATCCCCGGTGCCGCCAAAAAAAAAAAAAAAAAAATGTGGAGCATTTTTTTTCATGTACCTGTGAGCCATTCATACTTCTTCTTTTGAGAAGACTCTACTCATTTTAATTGCCCACTTTTATTCGATCTTTTATTTTGGAGAGTCTAATTTTTTGAGTTTTTTATATATTCTAGATATTAGTTCTCTGTCCAAGAAGTAGCTGGCAAAAGTATTTTTTTCTTCACTCTAGGTTGTTTCTTCAATCTGTTGGTGTTCCTCTGTTTTCCTTTACTGGGCAGAAGCATTTTAATTTTATGTAACCCCATTTATTAGATTTTGGTGTTATTTCTTATGAAATTGGGCTTCTGTTCTAAAAGTCTATGCATATGCCTATATAGTTTTACCTATTTTATCTCTCTGCAGATTCAGTGTTCATGCTTTTGTGTCTAAGTCTTTGATCCATTTTGATTTGATTTTAGTACAAAGGGAGAGACCTGATCTATATTCATTCTTCTGCAAGTGGAAAACCAGTTTTCCCTGCATCACGTAGTAAAGAGGTTGTCTTTTCTCCAGCATATGTTTTTGACCCCTTTGTTGAAGCTCAGATGTGGTAGAACTCAAGTTCCCAAAATATCCAAACAGGTGGAACACTGGCAAGGTGAGCATTCAATGGCAGAGTATCTGAGGACTATGTTGCTTAAATATAGGCAGAATGTTGCGCTCACCACACAGTATTCTGAATGCTGGTCTGTTAAAACTACATGCAAATTGTTAAGGACTATGCTAAGAGAGAACATCAGCAAGTCCATATTCAAACACTGGAAAAAAAAAAAAGAAATGGGCTTATCAGCAAAATGGAGTTAGATAACTCTAAATACACCACACTTGGGATCACCTTATTCATTTGATTTCATCCAATCCATAACATCCCTTTGCACCAGAATATAGCATTTTTATTCTTTGGAATTTCTAAGTTAGGAGATAGATTCAGAACACAACTAAAATGTATTGGTTGTTAATTGTTTTCCAGGATCTCTATTTAGAACATTATTTGCAAATCTTATTTACTCCTCACAACAAGCTGAACCAGGAAAATTTCACTATTGAGGGTAATAATAATTCATCTCAAGAGCAAATTGAAGGTTAAACAAGTCAAGCTCCAATAATCATGTAACTTGTAAGCAATTCTCAGAGATTCTAAACCAGATCAGAGTCCTTCAGTCCCATGATGCATTGATTTGATAAAAATTTAAGGAAGTTACACACAGTTACCTAGTCTTGGAACCGTGTCTACTATTTCCAAAGCCATTTTTTTTTACATCTACATTCTGTCTAATGTTGAATCTGGTAAAATATTTAATTAAAGAAAGTATGGATTCTTCTTCTCTAAGGATCTCTAAAGTGAAGTTGTTTATCCTAAGATGGTTTCCAAGCAGAGAGAGGGATATCTTTCAGAACTCTACCATCTGCTCCACTGTGTTAATACTATTGAGTTCACTAAAACAAACCTAGTGGCCTCTGGAATTCCGAGTAGCAACATGTTTTTCTAAAACCAATGAAAATAGGTACTTACTACCTCTTAGGTTTATTCATAGCTAGTTTATATTTACTATTAACAGAAAAATGGAAATAAAATTACTCCATTTCCCTCTATGTTGTTGGAGGAGCGCAGGAGAAAGTGCAGTTTCTGTGTTTTGAATCATTGCCTTCAACCATAGGTCAGGAAAATTGGTGGTCACTGTCAGGTCCCAACCTGCAGTTCATCCCACCTCAGGAAGCCTTGTCAGTCAGAGAGATAAATATGCCAGGCACCGCAAACCTGGACTTGCTGGTGAAAGGCCTCTCCAGCCAAGAACAGCACAGCTAGCCAAGGGTGGTGGGAGGTAGGAAGCAAGCCCAGGGCTGGCAAGTGGGCAGAGTGAGTCACCTCTTTGATGTGGAGTGATTATTCCAAACACAGAGAAGGTGAGCAAATATTTCCTTCCCCAACTACTGTGACACCAGTCCCTTAATAGAGGAAACTGAGTCACAGTCTGGGAAGGTTTTAGAATTGCAGAAGAGGAAATTACTAGCCTATACTAGTAATATCAGTTTTACTAAAGTTAATTTTGTCCCATCCTGGTAAAATTTCAGTCTGTCTTGTGTACAGAAACTAATTTTCTCCTTAGTTTTAAAACTTTCCTCTTGCTTCCCATTCTTAATAGGGATCCAACTGAAATGTATACACATGCAGCAAAACATATCCCCAGAATTAATTATTTAAAGAAATCCATTAGTGGGACAAGGTGGCCGAGTGGTTAAGGCGATGAACTGCTAAAGAAATCCATTAATGTTAGTAAAAAGGGGACACTGGGGTCATCTTATTCATAGAATGAAAATTCTATAAAGAATAGATGGTTAAACTTGGTGGTTCTGGGAATGCCTGGTTCTTTAATGAAAATAAGAGTACAAACCCTGGGTCATGTTAGGATCCATTTGGCCAGGTAGAATGGGTCTCATTTGTTTGCAGAAAGCAAGAGAAGGCATTGCCACTCGTGTTGGTTTCATCTTTGGGCAGGAATATCTGTTGAGGTCTCAGCATGCTGAGCCTGGAAGTCAGGGCCTAGAAGTTTAAATTCTTCTGGGCTCCTTGTAAATTGCACTTTGGTTTAGGATCCTCCAACAGAGACATTTACATGATATTTGGAAGTGGAAGAGAAGGTACCATTATTGCTCTGGGAGGATCAAGTAAGTATAGTGTCTTGGGTAGATTTCAGAGTCAAGTTTTCGCTTGTGTCTTCGGTAAATTCTCCTGTGAACCACCCATCGATGTGTGCCAAGTTGCTGCGAACACAGAAGGAAGTTCCTTGCCACCCCAGTACTTTCTGACTTCCTGAAGGCTGGTCGCATTTCCCCACTTTTCTTGGCTTTGAGGTTTTGTAATTCCCTAAATCACATTCTTTTCTGACTAAAATACCTAAAGTCATTTTCCTTTTCTTGACCAAGTCTTGCATGTATCAAAAAGGCAAAGGATACATTCAAACAAATTTACCTTGTATAAATTTCTAAGGGTCCATTTGCATCTAAGAATTCATCTTTTAAAAACAGTTAATATTTTTATTGAATACTACGTCTTGTGACAACAAACTACAAAATGTACTGCTCTATCATGAAGTATATTCCATTTACTTGTCTAAATTTAAAATGCTTCAAGCTTCAAAGCATTTCTGTATAATAGTAATGTATAGTCATCTACTTTATGCCCTTCATGTCATTAAGGATATTGACCATACTTTTCATAATTTTTAGTTTGAAGAGAATAAAATCAAGCAAAATAAAACAGAATAAAGCCAATCAAAACAAAGCAGTATAAGTGATACAGGATTTCAAAACAAGATAATAAGAAATCAACAATGGCTACCATAATGCCTCTTGTTGTCTTCAAAATATCTTTAGACTAAAGTGTTCTAGATGTTTAGTCTATTCTTAGAGAAAAATAAGCACACATAACTGAATTTTATTTTTTAATTCAGTTGACCTTGTCTACAAAAAGGAGAGACAGAAATGAGCTGAATTCTTAATATACAAAATTTTTAATCACAAAGGTCAGCATACCGAGTCTAGAGAAAAATTTAAAGAAAATATCACCTTTGTGAATTAACTTCCTTTCTTTACAATGATCAAGCTTAATATTTATTCCTTTCTGTCCCTTTTATAGTTTATCTTGATTTCTCTACCAGCAAAGGAAATATGCTTAATTTTAGATATTACTTGGGAAAGGAGACCTATTTTGAGTAACTTAAACTCCATGGCCTTGCCATTATTGGATAAGTATCTAATCAATTTGGAATCAATAAAATATCATGAAACTAAAAGATCTGACATGGGTAAGTACGCTTTAGTTTTGCCTGTGTAGGGAACTATATAGACAGAAATGCTCTGTGACTTTTGTAGGTAATGTCATTTGATTTTCCTGGAAAGTAACAGTTTTCATGCTCACTGACCATGCTACATCTTCTGTCTTTCCTCTAGGCATGCCACAAGATTTTCAATATAAATCAGAAATCAGAAAACAGAAAACAGAAGGCCAGTATGTGGAACATAGATGGCTTACAAATTCATTCATTCGTTCATCCATCAATTGGTTAAAAATATTTTATAGTTTCTACTATATGCCAGACTCTGTTCTAGTCACTGAATATATAGCCATGAGCAAAATATACTAAAATCTCTGTGTCTGATAAGTTTACATTCTGTTGTAGAAAAGATAGACCAGGGGAAAAAAAGCCCAATTAAGTGAAGTACATGGATGTTAGATGGTGACAAGTGCTTTTGAGAAAAACCAAGCAGTAAAGAAGGATAGGGAGTATAAAAAGAGGTTACAGTGTTAAATAGGATGGCCACGAAAGATACCAGACACTTAAGAACTCAGCGGGGGTGGAGGGCTGAGCTGTGTAGCTATTTTAGGAAAGGACTTTCCAGATGACAAGAGTACTTGTGCAAAGGACTTAAGATGGAGAGTGCATTTAATTTCCAAGGAACAGCTGGGGTGAAGTGGTGGTGAGAGAGCAAGTAAGGAATTGAGTGGAGAGCTGCAAGATGGACTTTGAAGAAGTAATAAGGGCCTGACTGTCTGGAATTGCTGTGAAGATTTTGGAAATGTATTCTGTTACTTTGCACAGTGGTTTAAAAAAACAATTATCGTCCATCATTTTAAAATAGTGTACTTTATATAATCGTTTGATTTCTAGTATCCCTAGAAAATATGGTACCATTTGGCAATGCTAAATTGTGCATTACCATATCAAGATAACAAAACTAAGCAGCAAATTCCAAGACAATCCAGTTCTTCCTGTTCCCCATTGTCTAACACTTGGCCTGCATTTTTAGGACATAAAAGGACTTTTATTTTTACACCAATAAATGAAAGGTTAATTGGTGATTACAGCACATGGAATGTCCTTGGAGATGCCTTGATCTCTTCATAGTTCAAGCCCTAATGGAATGACTCTGGGCCCAGGGACGTGGTTAAAGTTCTGTAAATGGCTCCAAGACACATGCATTAATATATGAAAAGAATGACTGTCTCAACACAATAACAACACACTGAGGTGGTGCCAACTGGGCACTCAAGAAGACACCAGTGTGGACCAGTATGTTATAAACTCAATTGTTCTAGTTTCAATCTGGGTATACAGAGTAGCCTTCTGATGTGAGGTGGAATTTTATTCTATATTCTATATATCCTCTTTGTTTTTAGATATTTGTTTGCCTGTTCGTTTTTGTATCCAGAGTTCAGCTTTGTTGGACAGACACCACTAAAGAATCGAGTTTAGCTGGTATCCATGTGCATGTGTGGGGTGGAGGTGAGCAAGTCAAAAAGGGTAAGAGAAAGGATACTGCCCATTGGCAGGTCAAAACCAAGGATGCTGCTCACTCACATTTGTGGCATACTTGACCTTCTGCTAATTATCAATATCCAGAAATTGATCTGAACTGTTTGGGAAATCGACAACACTTAAAAAGGCTCAGATGGCCTCCATGTGGATGGTTTTTGTTTCATTATAAAAATAAATTTATCCACGCCTTATGACTCAGAAGCTATTACATTTCTACTTTCCTAATTCTGGTAGCCAAAAATTAGCGTTGAGTCAGCCAAATATTTCCTAAATGAGTTACAGAATGTACACTTACTCATGATAAATGCCATTGTATACTGCGGACGTGTTCTTGGGCAGTAGCAACTTGTGCCTTAGACATTTACATATTTAGAGGGGTTTTTTTCTTTAAAAGACTGTGAGTAAGAATTATTTTATAGCTAGTCTGAACCATAATAAGCCTGCATCAAAGAATAGTATTTAAATGTTAGCTTAGAAAATTCAAATGGAAAACTTCACAATAAATCTAACCCAAAAATATTTCAAGTTGGTAAATGTTTAGTAATTTCTTTAAAATGATTTAGGAAAATGACATTCAACTTTAAAGGATTGGATTTGATAGTTTTCTTCTTGCATAAAGAAAATGTTTACAAGAGAAAGAACTACATTCTAAAGTAATTCTAAAGTGGGGTCGTGGCTTGTTTAGGAATTGTGGTCTCTGCCTTGCTCTGCCTGCAAACATACAGAAATAACTGTCAGGGTGGTAAACACTAAAATAACAGTTTTCCTTGGGCATGCACAGAAGCAAAGGTAATTGTTGCTACAACTGCTGTGAAAGTTACATGAAGAACTGAATGTTTAATGATTTTTAGATACTGTTAAATTGTCAATTTAAAAAACATGGGTCGTATTTGTTAAAATTCATTGCCATTATGTTGATATTCTAGGCAAGAATTCATGGGAAAGAGACTCAGAGACAGAGATTTGTGTACTAGAAATTTATTGGGAAAAATACCCATGGTAGAGTGAAAGAAGCAGAACTGGGTAGGAGAGCATTTGAACCTACAAATTCAGCAGTAACGATGCTCACAGCCAAGCCTGTGGGTTATCTCGGAAGGTTGCATGGCCCTTCAGAGTCGTTGTAAGGGGAGAAAAGCAGATCTTTCTGGCCAAAGGCATTTTTGAGGCCACAATTCACCTGTGAGACTTTATTGATCAATGTGACCATTGGTGCAATGAATGCTTTGGTCATGAAAAGGGAATTTAGTATACTTTGACTTCCCCAACAATTAATGTAGTACATCCCTCAGACACAGGAAATACTGTTGGAAATGGCAAATGACGCATGGACCTCACTGAATTAACACTACACAGTGAACGTCAGGGGATGAAGTGTGGTGTGTATATCATTTAGAAACTGAAATCCTGGGATCCAGTTACGACTTGACTATTTGTTAGTTGCAGGAAGGGCTGTTACATAATCTCCAAGGCCCAGGGCAAAGGAAATACAGAGTCCCTTGTTCAAAAGACCAGAAGAGAGTGTCATTAAGCATGATAAAATATGAAGCTCCACATTAGCAGTCTCTCTCTATTTTTAAAGATGTTTTGTTTGATATTTAATGCTCTAAATAAAGAAAAACTAAAGTTAAATTAAAACTTTATATTTAAAATGAAAATATAAGAGCATTTAGCTTGTGCATGCCAATTCTTACTAGAAGGATGAAAACGCTGCATTAATTCAACTGTTTTAGCTCATTTGTTGATATTCTTACATTTTACAATTTAGTTCACTTCTTAATGTGTTTGTGTTCTTCTAATATGCTCTGCATTCCTCTTATTGATAATTTAAAAAGGACTTGAAGGAAAATCAGCTAAAGATTGCTATGTTAGCTTTTCATCACTGTGACAAAATATCTGACATAAACAGTTTAAAGGAGGAAAGGCTTATTTTGGTTCACAGTTCAAAGGTTTCAGTAAGTGGTTTGCTGGGCCCATTGCTGTGGGTTTGTGGTGAGACACAAACATCATGGTGGAAGAATTTGGCAGAGGAAAGCTGCTCACTTCATGGGAACCAGGAAGCAGAAAGAAATCAAATCTGTGCTAGTGGACTTCTTCCTTCTGCTTTTGTTCCATCTGGGCCTCCAACTTACTGTATAGTGTTACCCACATTAGGATGTATCTCTCCCTTAGCTTGATGACTGTATCAGTCAGTGCTTACTAGAGAAACAGATTTAATGCAAGATATACAAATATAAGAGAATTTCCCAGAGAGGCTTCCAGTAGCCACCCATAGAATCAAGTGTAATGGAAGAGTGCAAAAGATCTGTTTGTGTGTTGGAGAGCTGAAGGATCCAGTTGAAAGCCTGGAGCTCAGTGTAGTGTCCTGTGTGAGTCCACAATAGGAGACCAAACGGTCTGTGCTAGAGGCCAGAGGGTCTGTACTGGAAGCCAGGAGATGATGTCTAAGGTGAAGGCAAAGATTGGAGCTCTCCCGAAGGAACAGATGTGAGCCTTCCTTCTTTGTTTCCCCTTTATACCATTGAGGCAACAAGCTGCCCTAGGATGAGTCTTCTGTCTTCAAAAAATCCCCTCAGCCACATTCTGAGCCAGTTTAGTTGGGTGTTTCTCACTCAAATTGACACAATCAGTTAACTATCACAGTGTCCCACATGCCAATTTTCTCCAAAAATAGTCCCACAGACTCACTCGAAAATGTGTTTTACTAACTCCCTAGACATTTCTCAATCAAATCAAATTGACAATCAAGATTAAGCATCACAGCTGCCCTATCTTTTACTTTCCTTTTTTTTGTTATAATTCTATGTATAGTTGGCTGGTACTTGGAGAAATAGCATGAGTGTGAAAGGATATAATAGTGTTCCTTGGCTTCTTAGAATACCATTTCCTTCTTTTTTTGCATTCAAGGCAAATACTGTCTTGAATAGAAAGTTTACTGAGTCATAGGTATGACACACTTTTCTTGTACTCACTTTGAGTCTTACTGAATTCCCACAGACCCTACACCAAAATTCTGTGTTCTTGGGGCAACAAGGAAGTGTAGACACATTTATCACATGTATCCTGTCAGGTTACACATATCCTGTATTGTCTCACATACCAAAGTTAGGAATGAATTCAAGCAGAAAGTGTTCAAACATCTCAAGAAGGTGGCACAGGAGACTAAACCAAGTACACAATGGTCTTTTGCACCTGTACCAGTCACAGAGCTGACCCACACCATGAAGCTGACCCTGGCTGTATGTCTTTATAAATCATTCAGTCTAAGTCCCAGTTTCCAAGTCTGTGACACTGGGGCAATTTTACCTAATGTGAATGTAAATGATTGAGAATTAAAGGAATAATGTCTGTAAATTTGCTTTGTAAGGAGGTAACAGAACAAATGTTTACTGAACTCCTTTTATAAGTCTTTCTTTAACCGTTGTAAAATAGTTGTTTCAAGATCACCCCCAGGCACTTTCTAGCCCTTGAGCTTTGTACTGTTTTTGTTCATAGAAAATAATTTCTGCATTTCTGAACCACTTTATCTAGTAATGCTAACTGAATCTTAAATAACAACTTTGATGTCACTTTATTTAACAAATGTTTATCAATCATCTACTATGTGCCAGGTATTGTGCTAGTAGGCAGAAAGGTGTTAAAATTAGACCTTGATTCCAATTTTCAGGACTAGCTAATTATCTTCCTTCTGTTAAATGATGTCCATGATAGAATATAGCACACTATATCCTAATGCTTCTATGTGTCTGCACCTCCTCAAGGCTGTTTCTTGCCTTGTTTAACACTATGACTGGTATATAGTTGATACTCAGTAACTAGATGTTGATTGACTGAATGAGTACTAGAGATTATTGTAATGCAAGGTGAAGAAGTTGAATCAGCAATTTAACAAAATAGCCTGGACAAGGAAAGAAGAATGCATTGGAGAAATAAATATAATTTTTAGCACATAAACTACATAAGCAATTATAAAAATAGATGAGATCTTCCAGGGAAGCTGTGCATAAGACAAGGAGAAAGAGATCAAGAATAGAATCTTATCAACTCTCATATTTAAGTGTGATACAAAAAGAAGGGCCAGAGAAAAAATATAAAGCAAGGCTCTCAGTGAGAAAGGAAGAGAATCAAGAGTGTGATTTTTTGGAAATTAGATGAATTTATTGATTTTGATCATGAAAAGTCACTATACGTATACAATAAAATCCCTTTCAATTGTCAAAATGCAGTTGACTGAAGAGGAACTAGGACTGAATAAAAATGGTCAAATTAGGTTCATTGTACTATGATATAAAGACAGAAATGGAGATTTGGTGGCTTTAATAGGTGAACTTACATAGAATCTTAATCATTCTCACAGCTTCAGAGAGAGGAAGTACAAAGAGCAAAGAGAAGAAAAAGAAAAGATTCTTAGAAATATTCAAATTCAAGGAGAATGAAGGATGACTCTAGAAGTGGCAATAGAGTGGTAAGTCAAGAAAAGAGATCAGAAATCCAAGAGGATTAGGCTTTAACACATGCCTCCCTTTTCAAGTGAACATTAAATTCTGAAAGAAAGCAGGAAGGATGTGGTGGTCACAGAAAAGGTTGTTGGAGAAACAAGAACAGTGGGTTACTGAAAGGGCTTTCCTTCAATTCCCACAGATGACCACCACTAAGACTGTGGGGTATAGGCATCAAACAATGTTTGAAAGGAATAAGAAAGACTTTTAGTGGTAAAGAAGAAATATTGATGAGAGGTGAGTCACTAAATGAAGTTGCTAGGTAGTAATATGCACCACATGATAGTAGATGGCTATGATATGGTTAAGTCACCAAATCCACAACCAAGTGACTTGCTCTAGAAATATTCAGAAGACTATGGGTTGGAACAGAAAAAAAAATCGAGTTATTGGATAGATCCAAGACTGAATGTCTGTAAGGTGTGAGGGTCAGAAGCACAGAGGAAAAGATTTGATAGTTTTGGTTAAAGAAGTTTGAAAGGTTGGTCATATAGTGAGTAAAGAAGAATTTAAGAACAAGATGTAGTTAATAAATACAAAGAATAAAATTTATAACACTGGTGCATGATGAGAGAGAGAGACAGTAGAGAGATATAGGAATAGATATGGATACATTTCTTCCTTAGATTAGACATGCACTCACTAGACTGTCTACTTCATCTTTTAAATTTTCTAAAGCCCTTGCATAGTACTGTGGATGTACAAGGTGATCAACTTTTAAAATGTTTAACATACTAATTACATAGTAAAAGTAACTCTAAACAGTTTTGAATTTTCAAATGAAAAGTGCCTTTAAACTTTCTATTTGACCAGTTTGCAACATTTTAATATTGTTTGTGTGCCTTGATATTTGAGGTCCTTTTGAAAAGGATATACTGTAAAATCACAATGATTTTCAAATAATATAATTGCATTTCTGAACTGAATTTTAAAACTAATTACATATTAGAGTTATTTCATAGTGTATGGTCATAGCATTTCAGATATATTTTTTTCATGTGAACCAATATTACAAAAACATAATTTTCCCATTGCAGTGTGCTCACTACTAATTATGACTATATGAATAATTTATGCTGACTCACAATACTAATTAGAAAATCTATGGATATTAAGAAATTATTAAAGCAATAAACCAAAGATGTTATAAATCTCAATTTTAACTGATATTTTATTGAGGGGAAATGAAGATGAAGTTCTGAAAGATTTTAGTTTATTCCACATTAAAAGGAAAAGTTAAGCTTTCATATTCCAATAAAAATTAATTTTCTTCCAAGGAAGAAATTTATTGGCTTATATTGTTTCTTATGGGAGTATATTTAACTATTGAATCATTGCTATCTTACAATTCTGAACATGTTTCTATTGAATTCAGTGAAAGTCATTTGAGTTCAGTGGGACACCTGGAAATGCAGCTGAATTTTCAATGCTAGCTATATCAGAACATATTGATAATAAAGTCCTTCATTACTCAGTGAAAAATGCTAAATCATTTACTACTTATAAACTCAAAGAAATTGTTGAATCAGAAGTTGGATTATGAATCAAAATCAAACTCATTTAGTGAGTAGAAATGTGAATTTTCCAACATGATATACAAAATTAAACATACTTTAACAAAGATTTTGTTTTCTAATTTGACAATTTACATTTTTCTTTCCAAGAATAGTAATTATATTATTCAGTTTAGGTTGTCTTAACAAAAGGCCATAGACCAAGTGACTTCAACAACAGAATTTTTTTCTCATAGTTCTAGAGGCCGAGAAGGTCAAGATCAAGGCATCAGCAGATTCAGTTTCTGGTGAGGGTTCTTTTATCAGTTTGCATACAGCCAGTTTCTCGGAGCTGTCCTTAAGTGGAGAGAGAGAGAGTTGATGACTCTTCTATTTCCTAAAATGGCTCTCTCTTTTTTGGAATACAGCCTACTCTTATGGTCTCCCTTAACCTTTATTGCTTCCTTATAAGCACTACCTCCAAATAGCAGTTGGGGCTTCAAATGTGAATTCTAGAGTGATGAGGATATTCACTTTCATAACATAACAATTATATTCATTTTTTAAATTATATACCTTTCTCTTCATTTGCCTGGCTACTGACCTAATTAAGTTGTTCTCAAACAGATTACATTGTACTGGTGGTTCTCAATCTTGGCTGCATACTAAAATCACCAGGAGAATGTTTAAGAAAATATTGATGCCTGGGACCCAGTCCTAGGAATTTTGAGTAGGGTGATTTGGGGTAAATCCTGAGAATCAGCATTTGTTGTGAGGATGATGAACATGTACTGCTACTTGGGAGAAAAATGACTTTATGTACTTTATTCAGTCACTGATACCCAAAATGTATATAAGCTGCCTACTATGTATTTTTAATTTAGATAAAATTTATACACAATGAAATTCATATATCCATATAATTTAATGAGTCTAAATGAATCTACATACCTATGTAACTACCACCCAAATAAAATATAAAATGTTCTATCATTGTAGAAAGCCCTATGATTCCCCCTTCCATTGAGCCCCTTTCCTTCCAGCCATGCTTCCTGCTATGTTTCTTCATAGATTAGCTTTACCTGTTCTAAAAAGACTTTTTTCAAAAAAAATCTTCCTGGGAAACATTGAAGATCAAAAAAATTAATATGATTATAAAGTAATGATTATAAGAGCTTGGAATCAGAGCTGAGTTTAAAACCCAATTTCTTGAATTTTGCTATTTTGTAGAAGTTTTTAATTTCATTTCCTTGGTTTCCTCATTTATAGAATAAAAGTATATTCACCATGACAAGTGGTTGAGGATTTTTAAAACTCATGTATAGAGTAGGGCTTATGCCTGGAACTTAGTAAATACTCAACAGATTATAGCCTTTGTCATTTTTGTTGCTACTAGTAGATTAAATTATTTTATGTAGAAAGAAAGATTTCTAAAGGTTAGACATTGGAGGGAAAGAAAAACAACTGTTCAAATTAAACTGGGGGAGAAATAGGAGAGAGTGCGTATCACACTGATAAAAAATAAACTTGATCCTAGTCTCTCTCAAAAGAAGGTCTTAAACTTTCTCAGCAAGTTCTCTTTTCCTTGACAAACTCCTGAATAAAAGAAATTCTGAAAAAAAAAGATATCTTCACAATAAAGGGAGATGGATATAACCAAAAAATAATCATATGCACTGAAATTCAGTATTTTTGTAAAATTAATAATCATCGATAAAAAGAGATGCCTTCTCTTGAGTAAATTCCTCCTGACTGTTGTCCTATATTTTGGCACCAAGATTGAATACAGTCTAAGGAAACACTCTGACAAAATTTAGCCTTGATTTCAGTTTGGTTATATATATATATGTATATATATATATATATACATATATATATATATATATATATTATTGTTAAATTTTCATGTTCTCTTCCAAACTTCTGGAATAAGTTATCTATGTAAAGCCAATGGGAGAACTATTCTCCTTGAGTTAGCTACTTTCAACATTTATTGATGCATTGCTTTCTAAACCCTACCCAACATTACCTACCTCACTCACTGACAGGGTTAATGAGAACACAACCCCATGGTCTATTGTAAGCTCTTTCACCTTCCAACTAAACAATGCTCCTCTTTGAGAAGCATCAGAGCAACAAAATTACTACATGAGACCTGACACAACATGTTTCTCTATTGTAGCATAAGATTAAAGCATTTTTTCACCTTCTTTCCCCCTACCCTTGCTCCTTCTTAATCCTCTATCCGGCTGATTCATAACAGCTGTTAAATAACTAGACATTTAGGTAAAGGCAAACCGAACCTATAAATCAATGTGCGTGATATAATAACCAGCCCTTTCCAGCACAGCTTGCTTGTATTTCTTTGTTTGCTTTTTTTATGCTGACTTCAGCTGTAGCATCTGTATGAAAGGGTTTAGCACAATTATAAATACTAATCTCCGGGTTTCCAAGGTTATTATAGAAATATATACAATCAAATGAAACTTCTAGTACTTTCATAAAGATGAAGTGGGGGATTCTGAGGACATATGGATCCTGAAAATTTATTATAATCTTCCTGAGTGTGAATATTTGTTAGGACATCTTGGTTGTAAATAAAGAAACCAAGACCAGTTGGTTTCAGTAAAATAGGGGGAGTACATGGATGCCTCATGAAGCTCTTTTCCAGGTGTGTGGTGGGACATCAGGAAAAAGCTGAAACCATAGCTTAGCATCCCCAACCCCATCCGTTCATCCTTCTTCTGGTATGTTGACTGGTTTTCTCTGTGTGGCAGACATTGATTGGATCACATTCCATCTGAACACCTACCCAAACCACATGTCCCATTAGACACAACAACCATGTAGCTCAATTCTAGCCTGCACTTTAAAGTTTAACCCATAAATCCCTATGCAATCCTCCCCTCCCCTCTCATCTTTTCCCCTTCCTCCCTCTCTCCCTCTCTCCTGTTTGCTGGCTGAATAATGAAGGCTAAGACCTTGGAGGAGGTTGAGGGTCAAAAGTTAAAAGAATCATGCTCCCTGAAGAGCTGCAATGCTCTCTCCCAAGCCATCAACCTACTCCTTCCCCATCTTGGACTTGATATGACTGAGAAAGAAAATTCTATTCGGTTGATTCTATTCTGTTAGACTATTAAGATTTAGGATTTATCAGGCAACTAGTATGACCCTTAAGTGCCTTCCCTATTGTGAAAATCTCTCAATAGGCAGCTTCAGAACTTACAGTGTACAAGGGGAAAACCTTCTCTCAGTTGGTCTCAACTTCAAATTTCAGAAAGCTGACTGAATTAGTGGGTCAACTCCTAACCTTGATGCAAACAACTTTGATGAGGGAGATGGGTTGTCATGATCCAGATAACCACTAGAGGGTTTCCAAGAAAACACAACCAAATCAGCTTTGCATTTTGCTTCAACTCTACAGTCAACTTCTTGAGTAGTCCTAGTTAATGCTTGTTGAGTAGTCCTAATTAATGTACTTAACCTCTTTGAACATACGACCACTCATCTCAAGTGAGAGATTTAGATAGTTCTTTCAGGATTATGATATTCTTTAATCCATAAGACTTCATGAAGCAGCTCTTAAGCACAGTGAATGCCCATGTGCTAACATCATGGGAACCTATAAGGATTTCATTCTGAAAGTTAATCCATTTTTGTGAGGCACACTAATGGCTTTCTCTGCTGAACTTTTTTAAAAAAAGATTTCATAATTTCTGGGGTTACTATAATCCAATATTATATTGTATGCATTAGGTTTCTCATTTCAGAAACAAAATAGCTGACCTTTACAATTTAAATGAAGAGAGGTTTTTTGTTTGTTTGTTTGTTTTGGCTTTTGGTTCAGAGAGTTCAATCCATGAATAGTCAGCGCCTCCAGGGCAGAAGTGGCATAGTAGAGGCTCATGGAGGAGAAAAGCTGCTGGCCTCGAGGTGTAAGGAAGCAGAGAGAAGGGAAGAGTCAAGGAAGGAGATATATCCTCCAAGACATATTCCCAGTGATCTGCCTCTTTCAACCAGACTCCACTTCCTAGCAGCACATTTATCTGTGAAGTCATCAAAAGATCAACCCACTGATGAATACATCACCCCATGATCCAATCATCTTCTAAAAGCTTCACCTTCATACACATGAAATGTTGGGGGTACACCACAACACTATGTATATTTATCCATTATATATTAAGAGCACAGAGTCAAAGTCAAATTTCCTGGGTTCAGGTAGCACTTTTGCTATTTATGAATCACGGGACAATATTCTCCATTTACTAACTGTGTTTAGCTTAGAAGCACATTGCGAGATTTTTTAAAAGTATATATACTAACTCTAGAATTTAAGTGTCCTATAGATGCTTGTTTAAAAGATAAATTTAGCTTCTATTATAGTTGGTTAAATAGTTGTCTACACCAATAGACTTCAAGTCCTTAAAATTTCAGTAAAATTGGACACCTAGTTTTACTGAAATTCTCATTATTCAAGTAATAGCCCAGGGTCTAGAACATAATATTGTTTATTAAATTTTTAAATGAGAAAATAAGCAAACATACAGTACTATTTAAAACATTTATTTTGTCTTTGTACTTTTATCATTTTTAAAGTCCTTAAATCAATTACTAATTATTAAAAATACCTTTTCTTATTCTAGAAGAGCATTCCTTTCTGAACAGTCTTAAGGTATAGCCATTCTTCTACCCAGGGTTCTTAGCATGTGGCCATAGGTTAGCATTACTTGGGGAGATGAGGAGCTCTTTAAACACTGTATCCCAACATCTGGGTTTCAACTGGACCTGCTGAATTAGAATTGTAGTCCCATGAATTATGATATAATATTGGATTATAGTAACCTCAGAAATTATGAAATCTTTAGTTGTGGGTATTTTTAATTCTCCTCAGGGTAGAAGCCAGGGTTTAGAACTTTATTTTGGCTTATCTGTTCATGTTGCAGTAATCAATTAAGGGCATGTTTCTTTCATTTTTGTAACTTAGATTTTCACCCTTCCGCTTGTTCAATGTGACCATTAGGCACAGTATTAATCAGGGTTGTCTAGAGAAACAGAATGAACAGGGGTAGAGTTATTCAAGTCCAATGGTTGTCTGATGAGAGAAGTCCCTCTTCTTTCAGGCAAGTCAATCTTTTTCTATTAAGAAATCTTATTCTATTTGTCTGATTCCAAAGTTAAATTTATTTTTAAAAATTATTATTGTTAAGCAATTACTTTTACTTTATCTAGACAAAATGGTTAGAGTGTTAGAAGTTCCACATCCTCAGAGTTATTGGAAATGTATTCAATTCACTTTATGCCAAGCACTTTAAAATAGAATTTGTATAAAAAGTCTGTAAAACAAGTTTTGTGGCCACTGTTACATTTGCATTTGCCTTCAACTGATTGGATAAGATTAACTCACATTCCTGAAGATAATTTGTTTTCCTCAGGTTATTGATGTAAATATTAATCTCATCTTCTAAGAAAGTCACAGGAAAATCTAGAATGCTTGGACAATAATCTGGTTACTGTGGTCTAGTTAAGTTGACACATAAAATTAATTATCCAGGCACCTAGGATGTCAATTTTTGCCATTTTTTCTGCTTTTTGAAAATGTTCCTCAGTACCTCCATATATGCTTCATCAGGGTTTGCTTTACAATAATCTCTTTCCTCATGGTAGTGATTACAGTCGCTTTCCCAGAAGAAGCAGAGAAGCAAACCTGAAGTGGGGAGGCTGAAAGTCTGACTCAAAGCCCTGATCTGACAATAGCCTCGGGAGGATTTTGCATGGCTGCCTTTGTCTGCCAAAATTCTCTTGTTTCACATTCAACTCCCTGTGATTATCTCTTAGAAAACTGAGCTACTAGGTCTGTCAAATGAATGTACACATTCATCCATTCTTATGGGAATTACAACCAGGAAATCTAGGATTAATCCCAGATCAGAACTGCCAGTGTAACCACAAGAGTCTCCTCCAAATGCAGACACAGTAACAACACACACCAGCATACAATTGCACTTTTCAAAAACTGTGATCCCAAAATTTGAATCTAGTCACATTTCTTAAGAAATGCTATAGGACATTTTTCTTGCTTGAATGAATGAACGTGTCTGTACAAGCTTGTCTGATTTTAAAATTAAATTTAATTTTGAAAATTATTATTGTTAAGTAATTACTTTTACTTTATCTAGGCAAAATGGTTAGAGTGTTGGAAGATCCACATCCTCAGAATTATTGGAAATGTGCTCAACTCACTTTATGCCAAGCACTTTAAAATAGAATTTGTATAAAGTCTGTAAAACAAGTTTTGTGGCCACTGTTACATTTGCGCCAAAAATCCGAACAAGAATACAGTCTTTATAATAAAAAATGGAGCTTTAAAAAAATGAATAATATTTAGTTACTATCTTATATATCTGTTAGACAATCCTTACGTCTTTTGTATAAAAGATCTCTCTTATTAAATTGGGTGATTTACAGTTTGGCTAATCCTATGAAATTTAAGGGAAATTTTCATATAATGGTGTTTGGTTTATGTATTAATGGAGCATGCATAATCTTAATAATTGAGGTAAATTACCAATAATGCTACAAAAAATTCCATTCATTAAAAGGTTAATTACTGACATTAATAATCTTATCCCAATTTAGGTCCCAACCTTTGTTTGCAATAAAGAGTGGTTTAATACCAGCTCTAAACTAAAAGAATTACTATTCCTGTTGATTGAATGAAAGTAAAACTATACTTTAAAAATTGAGCTCTAATCCTTGTTCATAAAATAATAATTTGGTATGGTGCACCTTTAGTTCAAAGTGGATTAGAATTAAGTATGATTTGAAAATTGTCATTAGATTTTTTTAAGGCATAAAGAGCACATTTGATGAATTAGGAAACTATTGTTTCCCTTAAAAGTATTGGAAACTATCTATTTGTAAATATGAATCTATTTACATCAAGTTGCCTGTACTGAGTTAAAAGATTTATACAGTGCAAGCATATCACATAAGTTCTCAAGCAATGTATCAAGAGCACTTTTCAAGGTACAAGGCAAACAATTTGTTATTATGGTAAGAACCAAAGTATTAAATTTTAATTTTGTAAAACTATGTCTCTCCTCCCTACACACATACACCCAACTCTCCACTTTTAAAAAGACTTCTTGCTCCTTGAATTAGTTTTTGGAATCCCTATCCTTTCCCTGAACAGAACCCAGGTAAAGGGGAGTGTTTAAAAATTAAAACAGAAGCAAAAGAAGTAAGGTTGACCTACACGCTAAGATGCTAAGTCAAAAGGCAGAGAAGAGACAAGTAAAAAGTGTGGCAGACTATGTTCATGAGTGTTGTTGACACAATAAGAAAAGAAAGATGTTCGAGGACATTCTACAAAAACTGAAATTTGAATAAGGATTTATTTTAAGAATATTTTGAAGAGAACTGAAGAAAAAATTTTCTCCCAATTATTTTAAATGTTTACATGTGCTTCCCTGCTGACCAAGAGCCTCAAGAGGCTTACCTTTGTTTAGGTTTATTACTAACAATATTTTCCTTATTTCCAATAATTAGAGTAGCATTATTTTATTCAGTTGCTCTCTTGCATGTTCCCTGTGGTAAAGGTAAAGTTAAAGCTCTCTTGCCAGAAATGACATGGTCCGTAATGGGCTATACATGGAGTAATGATTACTAGAAGTTGGGAAGGTGGGGTAGATAAAGGTAGGTTAGATTTGAGTAATGCATGCCATATATACTGAACCATTAGTCAGTTTTTTGTTACTGTGACAGATATCTGCCTTTTCTCTTTTGTTCTAGCTCAAGTTCATAGTGAATTGGCCCTGTTGCTTTCAGCCTGTGACAGCACAATAAATGATGACAGAAGTATGTGGCAGAAGAGGCTTTTTTATCTCATGGGACCAGGTAGCAAAAAAAGAGAGCGGAAGGTCCCAGGGTTTCGATATTTCTTCAAGGGTATACCCCCATGGCCTAACCACCACGACTAGGCTCTACCCCTTCCCAATAATGCCAAAGGATAGGGCCTAAGCCTAAGTCTTTGACATATGGACCTTTGGAGGCATTTAAAATTCAAACTACAGTACATGCTGAACTCATTAATATGTCTAATTAATACATGACAGTGAAAAAAGGTTTTATAAAAGAATGCCAGCTCTTAGACTTTGCCCAGATATAAACTGAATCAGAATCTGCATTTAACAGGATCTTTGGGTGATTTGTATATACATTAGAGTTAAGAAGCACTCTTCTAATTTGCAGGATTTCTTCACATGAACCACTTTCTATATTAAAATAATCTATGTTATTTGCCAAACATGAACTTTCTAGATCCCACCTGATATCTAACGTGACCTTCAAATCCCAACTCTTTATAACATTCTGTAACTACATGGCTGTGATGTACATCACAACTGGAGGAACACAGTGCTGTGCACCACTCTATATCAGTACTTTATTCTATCTATTGCTCCACTTACATTTAGCTCTAAGTCCAAAAATGCATGATTATTGGGTGTGCAATATTTAATTTGGTTTGCTGCACTTCTTTTGTTCCTACTGGTATCCCATCCTTCTTGGGCCATCCAAAGCATGAATATGTTTATTGCACTGGGAAAACTCTTCCCAGGCTAGTCTTATTGGTGTTTTCTATTTGCTTGTATTGCTGTTCAACTACTGGAAAAAAGGAGTTGAAAGCAGATAAAACCATGCTCCCAGGGTTTTTGAAGTCTTGAGGATGAAAAGTCTTTCTCCCTAGGAACCACCTAGAAGCCTCTCTATAGCTAATTTCTTGGATGCCTTTTACAGAGAATAGGGGGGTTTTAGTGACAAAATATATTTTAATTGACAAATATAATGTTAAAAACTTTCAGGGTAGTTTCAGGGTAAGGGAAATACAATAAAAATACAAGACATATTTCTGGTGCCTTTTTTACCATCTATCAGTTATTGGCCTTAGGCAAATTGTGTAACCTCTCTCTAAGCCTTTTACCTCATCTGTGAAATGAGGATAATGATACCTGCCTGAAGGTTGGGCACTGCTCCACGTGGTCCCTTGAGATCCCTTCCAATTTTGCGATCCATGATTTCATAATTCTGTCAAGCCAACATATATCATAGTAATCACCATCTTGTGTTCTACATCCCTACTATCTTTCTTTTCGTTTATCTGCCACCTCCTTGCAATCACATATTAACACTTCTCCTTATAACTCTGATAAAAATGAATTTGAAGCATTCTTATCAGAAAATTTGTTTTCACCATAAATTTGAAATATGCTTGCATTTAAGATAATTAACCCATCACATTTAAAACACCATGTGTCTATTAATTATCTAGTTAAATGGGTGCAGGTGAAATGAATGGGTGTGCATGAAGAGCTGTATTTGAGAAATTTAATAGTAGCCACTTAATTTAACTACCCACTGACCTCATCTAAAACGCATGAGAACGAAATGGTTAGGTGGAGCTTCACAAGTTTCACCTGCAGTGGGAACGACTCAGCAAATATCACTAGTGAATAGACTATCTTAAAATTCAACCAGCTACAGGAATATTCAAGCTGGACAGATGATTCCTTTAAAAATCTGTACATTAAAAATAACCCAATTTTCACCTATATTTGCTGAATTAATTAGAACTAAAAAAGTATGCTCTACTTTTATAGACTCTACCATTTTCCAAAGTGAAATAGGACATACTACTCATTGAAGTACAGTAAAACTTGTTTAAGTGACCACTGTACTTTGAAGACTTCTTATTAAGCCTCTGAATGCACTTAAGCAGATTTCATGGTAGGAAGCTTATAAAAGGGCTTATTACATTTGAATCTTGCTACATAGATATATGGCCACATGATACAGTCATTCAGAATGAAGCATTAGAATCAGACATAGAGTCCCGGCTTCCTTACCCCTATGTAATATTGAATAATTATCATAAGTTTCCTTATTTGTCAGAATGTTAGGGTAACTTTCTTGAGAGTATAGTGGAGATTAAGAGAAATGATGTATGTAAGTCGTAAGTTCATTGTTTTTCAGGACTAAGGATTGAACCCAGGGTCTTTACTCTGAGCTATACTCCCAGCTCTTTTGATCTTTTTTTTTTTTTTTTTTTTTTTTTTTTTTTGAAACAGGGTCTTACTTCGTTCAGGCTGGGGTCCAACTTTCCATCCTCCTCTTTCAGCTTCCCAGAGTACCACCATGCCTAGCTGCACTCATTCACACTCTTGTAGTCGATAAATTTTGCTATTTGTCTTCCATGTGTCAGGCATGACTGGAGTGCTCTATTTAGCAGGGGACCAGACAGACAAGCTCCTACCTTCATTGAGATGACATTCTTCTGGCCTGTCATTTCTCGTGTCTCATGGTAATTACAGAAGGGTTAGTGACTATTATTATTTTTGTTATTAAGTGTATATTAATTACTTAAACTCAAAATTAAATATTAAACAGCAGATACCATTAACATTTCAAAACACAACAATACATAAATACTTTGCCATGTTGACATTGCACACACCTGTGCATAACTTTCAGTTTGTGCAAAGGAGCTAAAATCCTGAGGTACATACAAACAATATTCCATTAAAAGGAAGAATGTAAAATGAGCTATAAATTGAAGCTGTATTGAAACTGTCCAGAACAGCAGTGTAGAGTGATCCTTAAGAACAATTATTGCACTTGATTAGGTCTGAATCCAAGCTCTGACATTTTTTAGATTTATGACATTGGTAAATCACTTAATCTATCTCCTCTTCAATTTTCTCATACATAATATAGGAGCAATAATTACTCCTACCTCCAAGAGATGCTATGAATATTGAAAAATTTAATTTACATAAATTCCTTACAACAGGGCATGGCACAGGGTTAGGGTTAAACAAATGTTACATAATAATATTATCATTGTTATTAAAGATACAACAAAGCACTTGTCATTGGCATGTAAGGAAAACCATGGAATGAAATAAGTAAAATGAGGTTCCCTTGGATTGTATGGAGGGAGTAATTCAAAATGCTTTGCATGTTATGTTCAGTTATTGCCTTGCTTACTTTTCTCTCATTGCTGGGACAAAATACCCAACAGCCAAGATGAAGGAAGGAAAGGTTTATTTAGCTTACTGTGGAGGTTTCAGTCCATAATCAGTGGGCTCCAAGACAGGGTGGCATGGCACTGGGGCAACACTTCAAGGCAGCAGCCAGAACAGAAAGGCAGGGAAGAGCAAGCCTCTTTTCCTTCCTTACATTGTATGCAGGCCAACTGCCACCTCACAGGGGCTCTCACAAAATCTCTGGGCCCTCCTCTTGCACAGGATGAGGATATTTACAAAGTAAGGATCCTGGCTCCCTGCTGAGTCTCTTAGTTAAACTTCTAAACTTCTCAAGTTGGCACAATGTATCAACTATAATATGTATTCTGCTATATTTTCCAAATTACATCCCATACATACAGTGTTAATATGTTTTACATTAAAAAAAGAGCTCCCCAATCTTTAAATTTGGAATAGTTAGACAATTTTGAATGTCAGAGAGAGAGTTTTCTTACTATAGATCTTCTCCAAGTATTTAATGTTCTTATATGTCAGGTCACTTCCTAAGAGATGAATATGCTATTTCCTGAAATTATTATATCAGTGTTGAAGATTTGTTATTAAATGCAATGAATGTTGGGAAATAGCGATGGGAGGAGATTATTTTAAAGTGAACCTAATGTATTATCCTCATTTATTCAACTTTAAGAAAAAAAGAAAAATTTGGCTTGGGAAAGTTATTTTGAAATGGAACTGAAAGAAATAGGTTATGAGCAAGACCCAGTGATATGCTGAAACCAGCCCGCACTAGCCTATGAGAGTCAAGTGTTAAATTTTCAGAAAGAGCTATTCTTTTAAGATTAAAGCATATAAACTTACAACTAAATTCATCATATTAAAAACAAACAAATATTCAAAAGTAATCACTTCATAAATATTTTACTGAGTGATCCTATTGTCTGTGCTCTGGTGGTCACTTATACCTGTTGTATCTGTATGGTAGAGATACTCCATGAGAGTGAGGGCCTGCACACCTCTTTCCAACTCTGCATTCAGAGACCTCATTGTGATGGCTTGAACTGCTAAGAACATCTTACCATGAAAACTAACAGCTGTTTCTGATTATGGCTTGATTTATTGCTTTGTAGATTGTGACAAAGAATGTGATGAAGAAAACATAAATGCAAATCAAACTTTAAAAAAGTAAGTCACAACTATATAGTGGTCACATTGTCAGTAACACAAAAAACTATGAAAACATTCTTGAAGAATTCACATACTATTTATGCGGTTCAGCAAAGAAGTCACTCACATAATTTACTGACTTAAGGTTAGGCCCTGACTTACATCTTTGTGCTTTGCTTTCATCTCACTTATTAAGCAAAAATTCAACTAGTATGCATGTTAGAGCTAGCTGTAGTACTTTTGAGTACAGGAGTTAGGTAAAGGATAGAGATAACGTAGGGAGTTGGAAATGGAATGTCTTCAGTGTTAGTTTTGTGGAGCAGTAGTTAACATCATCTCCAAAAGTTATCTTATCCATAAAATAGCTAATGATTTTGTTTTGTCACTCTCTGAAAAGCCAAGAACAACAATAATTTGGAAAGAAGTATAGCTGCTCTTAAAAAATTTACTGTGGAAGCTCATAAGACTTTCTGTTTCCCATCAGAAACACCCCCTCATGGGTTAAATCAAACCTGCTTTATATCATGAATTTAAGAGGCCAAGTCAACTTCTCTATTTATGTTTTCTTCTAGTTGAAGAAGACACACTTTGGATGCAGTAGTATGGATCTACAAAGAAAGAATATATGTTTAGAAATAAACATATAAGTCTAACCCTAAATATTCAACCTGGAAAGGACCTAAGAGATGGTCTGATTCACTGCACATATGTCCCAGATTCATATTGTATTTCAGCCATGTGCTTTTATATTTAGGAAGACATCAGTGTGTTATTATACCCTTTTCTTTTAGTTATAACTAAAATTTTTATTTATAAAAGATATTGAGAGAAATGCATTTAAATATTATTTCAGAAAGATGGTAAATTGTTTTTAATGGTATTTGTTTTTGGACAGAGAGCCATTTGACCACTTTGGAGTTGAAATTTATTGATTACTAATGTTGTGTAAAAGTCTATATGCTTACATAGCTTCAAATGTTTTTAGTAATAGTTGGAAGAATTTACAACCTTTGTTCAATCTCTTATCATCCCCTCTGATTAAACTCATTTTTTCACCTCCTCCTCACCCAGCCAGCTCATGGTTACTTTAATGGTTAAATTTTAGGCACAACAAGGGATGTCCCAAGTTTGAACTGACAACTACTATTCCAATTCACAGCATTACTGACTATTAGCTTAAGAAATTTATCACTTACGTTCTCCCATCTTGCTCCCCTAATCCTGAAACTAGCACACTTTGCCATTTTAATGATCTCATGTACCTTTCCAAGACTGGTAATCTTTCTAAGAAATGTGCAGAAATACCTTTTCTAACATATCCTCCATCTTTTATTTTTATGTTAACAAAACACAAAATTAAATGTTTGTAGTCACCCAGCATATTCTATACTGTTATATAGCAATACTGTTACATCTACAGAAAATTAAAGTTCATGGTAGAGATTACCTGGTCTAGTGTTTCCAGAAGCATGTCACACATGTTATTATTTGGCAATTGACAAAAAAAAGTTACTGCAAAACTTCTGAGAGTCCTTAATATGTTAACAAAATTGTAATAACCTAGAGGTTTAAAAAATGTAGAATCTTCTGAATGTATATGCTCAAGGAAACTTTTCCTTAAAATGCCTTTTGAGGTCATTGTTCTGGGGAATGTGCTTTAATAACTAATGCTATGCTCATGTTACAAAAAGGAAAACAGGGTCTAGAGAGAAGTAATGACTTTCCCGGAATCCTTCAAATATATATGGTGGAAAATAAATGTGTAGAGTTTGTATGGAAGGCTCCCTTGAGTTTTTTCCAACACTTGGTTTTCAGTGCCTTTGCATGGTCCAGTCACACCTCTTTCTTGATTTCTAATAATCAGTGGACCAGGTATAACTAGTGATTAGAAAAAAATAAAAGTAGAAGTTACTACAGTATGGAACTTTGTAGATCGGACTTAGCACACTGCTCCCTACAATTTTGTTGAAGTAGGAGATAAAAGTGAGGCCCTACATGCACCAGAGTGATTCAGGTGTTTTGAGTTTCTAGGAATTTTCCTAATTTCTCCCATGACAATGTTCATGTCTTATGGATCATGATTTTCAAATTTTGTTTGGGAAAATCAAGTCACAATAGATAGAACATACAAGAAATTTGACAATAATAAGAGCCATTCAACAAATTTCATTCAAATCATATGATGTAACAGACACTGTGTTAGAACCTAGGGATGAAACTGACATCATGGGATTTAGTTTTTCACGAGGGATGCCCACTGGTAAATAGGCAGCGATGCAGTGTAAGTATAAACCATGGTGGGGGGGCAGGGGAACTTCTGGCACTGAGTAGTGTGAGCTGAAGGCCTTCACAGTGAACTCCCTCTAGCTGTTCAGTCGTAGCACACCACTCAGAACCTGGTAGAGTCCCACCTAGCAACCTCAAGCAGCCGGGGAGCTTTGGAGTGCCATGTGGGGTGGGCTCAAGGCTGGCCCAGCATACTCTTCACATTTGAGGAAGATTTGAGTGCCACTAGGGAACTGGTAAGGCCTCCCTAATGACCCCCACTCAGCTGGGGAGATCCCCTGCAGTACAGACAGATATCCTCAACACAGGAAGCAACTGAGACCTTGCCTTCTGCTTCTCCAGGGGAATACAGGAAAATTACAAAACCAAAGAACAAACTGCAATCTCAAACCTCCAGCCCATCACAAACAAGTCTAGGAGACATGGACATAGAAGCAAGTGTAAGCCACACACCTGAAACTTCTGAAAAGATAGTAACTGAAGTAAAGAAACAACTCCGTGAAAACTGTAAAGGAACTCAGATCAGAAATAATCTCCCAGGAAAAGAAGAAATGATAAACATAATAAAAGAGATGCTGAACGTATCTAAAGAAGACATAGTTTAAAAAATTGAGGAGCATTACAAAAAGATAGCCTTGAATGAACAATATGAAAAAGAAATATAATGCATGAAACAGATTCAAAGAGATACCCAGGAAAACAAAAATTCCATTGAAAGCTGGCAAAACTGCCTCACTGAATGTGAAGATAGACTTTCAGACTTCGAAGACAAGATTGCAGCTAGTGAACAGGAAAGGAAAGATCTTTTAAAAATAACAAGGAATCAGGAGGTAATAATTCAACAGTTGCAAATAAAAGATGATGCAAATAAAAACAATATATGATTGATAGGTGTGAATGAAAAAGATGACAACACAAATGATATAAAGACTTTTAAAAAGTAACAGCTGAAAATTTCCCAAACATAGGAAAGGAAACTGACATACAGATAAGTGAAGCATATAGAACTCCAATTAGCCATAGTCAAAATAAATCTACACCCAGACATACAATAATCAACAGTCCAGAAATTCAGCAAAAGAACAAAATACTAAGAGCTGTCAGAGAAAGAGACAGATCATCTATAAAGGAAAGCCCATCAGAATTGCAGCAGACTTCTCAATACAAACCTTTAAGTCAAGAAGAGCATGAAGCATTTCAAATCCTAAAGGAAAACACTTTCCAACTCAGATTGATGTACTCTGCAAAACTGTCCTTCAAAATTGATGGAGAAATAAGACACTTCAACAATAAAGAACAGCTGAAGAACTTCATGACCACCAAACCAACCCTGCAAAGAATACTGAAAGATATTCTAGATAGACATAAAAATAACTACAACTTCAAGAACATCAACAGAAAAAAACCAATAGGCAAGGCAAACAATTAAATGGGAATGGTAAAGAACCAACAGCACAAGGATAACATGACAAAAATAAGCCAATATATATCAGCTATAACCATTAATTTAAATGGCCTCAGTCCACCAATTAAAAGAAACAGACTGGAAAAATGGATCAAGAAACAACATCCAACCATATACTGAATACAAGAAACCCATCTAACCCAAAAGGAAATTCATAGACTGAAAGTTAAAGGATGGAGAACAATACTTCATGCAATAGGAACCCAAAAAAATGTAGGGGTAGCTATTCTGTTTGCTGACAATTTGAACTTCAAACCAAGAATGATCAAAAGATATAAAAAAGATCACTACATACTAGTTAGAGGAAAACTTCAAGAGGAAGAGATAATAGTCTTAAATATATATGCGCCAAATACAGGAGCACCCAGCTATATAAAACAAATATTAATAGAAATGAAAAATGAAATAAGCAATAACACAATTATAACAGGAGACCTTAACACCCCATTGACACAAAGAGGCAGATCAACTAGACAGGAAATCAGCAAAGAAATAACAGAACTAAATCAAACTTGTGAGCACATGAACTCAGTAGACATGTACAGAGTGTTCCACTCAACTACATCAGAATATACATTCTTCTCAGCTTCACATGGGACATTCTCTAAAATAAACCATATACTAGCCCATAGGACATGCTTAAGTAAATGAAAAAGAATCAAAATTATCCCATGCATATTATCGGATCATAATGCCATGAAACTAGAAATTAACTAAAAAAGAAACTGCAAAAACTCCATAAACACATGGAAATTAAATAATACACTCCTGAACAATCAATGGGTAACAGAGGAAATTAAAGAAGAAACTAAACAATATCTATAAGCAAACAAAAACACAAATACAACTTACCAGAACTTGTGGAATGCAATGAAAGCAGTCCTCAGAGGGAAATTTATTGTGTTGATTACCCACATCAAGAAAATAGAACAAACACAAATAAACATGATGCTACACCTCAAACATCTAGAAAAAGAAGAGCGTGTCAAACCCAAAGCCAAAAGAAGGGAGGAAATTATAAAGATCAGAGCAAAAATTAATGCAATAGAGACTAAGAAAACAATACAAAGAATTAATGAATCAAAGAGTTGATTCAATGAAAGAATATATAAAATTGATAGGCCCCTAGCTGACCTTATTTATAAAAGCAAAGAAAAACTCAAATTCATGCAATTGGGAATGAAAAGGGTGAAATCACTACAGACCCTGTGGAAATACAGAAGACCATCAATACCTACTCTGAAAACCGTTGCTCTCATAGGTTTGATAACACAGAAGAAATGGACAGATTCCTAGAAACCTATGAATTACCAAAGCTGAATCAGGAAGATGTAAAACTGCTGAATAACCCAATTTCAATTAATGAAACTGAAAATGTAATTGAAACCTTACCAACAAAGAAAAACCCACATCCTGATGGATTCACTGCTGATTTCTACAAGAAATTCAAGGAAGACAATGTCAACACTCCTTAAATTCTTCAATGAAGTAGAAAGGGAAGCAATTCTCCCTGATTCATCCCTGGAAGCAAGTATTACCCTAATACCAAAACCAGAGAAAGACCCAATAAAAAAAGAGAACTGCAGGTCAATCTCCCTAATGAACATAGATGCAAAACTCTTCAATAAAATACCAGCAAACAGAATGCAGCAAGTCATCAAGAAGATTATACACCACAACCAAGTGGTGTTCATCACAGGAATGCAGGGATGGCTCAACATATGCAAATCAATAAACATAATACACCATATCAATAGAGCCAAGGACAAGAATCACAAGATCATCTCAATAGATGCAGAAAAAGCTTTTGATAAAGTCCAACACTCATTCATATTAAGAACTCTACAGAAAATTGGAATACGTGGTCTCTACCTCAATGTGATAAAAGCCATCTATGACAAACCAACAGCCAACATCTTACTGAATGGACAAAAACTGAAAGCTTTCACTCTAAAATCAGGAACAACACAAGGATGTCCGTTATCACCACTCCTATTCAATATAGTGCTGGAAATACTAGCCAGAGCAATTAGAAAAGAGAGAAATAAAAAGAATAAGGATATGAAAAGAAGAAGCTAAATTATCATTGTCTGCAGATGATATGATATTCTACATAGAAGAACCCTGAAACTCCACTGAAAGACTTATAGATGTAATAACCAAATTCAGTAATGTAGCTAGATACAAAGTCAACACTCAAAAATCAATAGCATTCCTGTACACAAACAACAGACTCACTGGAAGAAATAAGAGAAGCCACACCCTTCACAATAGCATCCAAAAAAATGAAAACATCAGAATCAATCTAATAAAGGATGTAAAAAATCTATTCAGTGAAAATTGCAATACTCTAATAAAAGGAATTGAAGAGGATCTCAGAAAATGGAAAGACATTCCTTGTTCATGGATAGGAAGAACAAAAATTGTGAAAATGGTCATTCTCCCAAAATTGCTGTACAGATTTAATGCAATTCCAATCAAAATACCATTAACATACCTCACAGATCTAGAGAAATCATTCCTAAAATTCATCTGGAAGCAGAAGAGACCTAGAATAGCCAAGGCAATTCTGGGCAACAAAGGCAAAGCAGGAGGCATCTCAAACCCTGACTTGAAGTTATACTATAAAGCTACTGTGATAAAATCAGTTTGGTACTGGAATAAAAACAGACCTGAAGATCAGTGGAACAGATCAGAAGATACAACCACAACCACACTTAGCCATGTTATCTTTGACAAAGGTGCCAAACATGCTCACTGGAAAAAAACCTCTTTAATAAGTGGTGCTGGAAAAACTAGCTTTCCATATGCCAAAAACTGAAACAACACCCATGCCTGTCACCTTGCACTACACTAAAGTCAAAATGGATCAAAGATCTAAATATTAAAACAGAAACACTAAATCTGCTGGAAGGTAAAGTAGGTAGAAATCTTGAAGATATAGGGATAGGTAGAGAATTCATGAACAAAAATCAAACTGCACAGGAAATGCTTCCCAGAATCAATAACTTGGTTCTCGTCTTATTAAAATGTTTTGCATGTCAAAAGAAATCTCCAACAGAGTGAAAACATAATCCATGAATTGGGAAAAAAATCTTGGTCAACTGTTCCCCAAAGGACTTTATCTAGAACATATAAAGAATTTTTAAAAATCAAGTTCCTGAAATTCGAATATCCAATCCACAAATGGGCATTTGAGATGAATACACACTTCTCAGTTGAAGAAATACAAATGGCAAGTAAATACATGAAAAAATATTCAACATCATTGGTCATTAGAGAAATGCAAATTAAAACAACATTGAGATTCTCACTCCAGAAAAAATGGCCAGGATCAAGAAAATGACCAATAACAAATGCTGGAGAGGCTGTGGGGAAAAAGGAGCTCTTCTGCACTGTTGGTGGGAATGTAGACTGGTAGAACCACTGTGGAAATCAGTCTGGAGGTTCCTCAAAAAGCTGGGACTGGAAGTCTCATTTGACCCAGCTAATCCACTTCTGGGCATATTCCCAGAAGAATTGAAAACATCATACCACGGTGATATATGGTGTACTCATGTTTATAGCAGCACACTTTGTAATAGCCAAATTTTAGAAATAACTTAAATGCCCATCAACTGACTAATGGGCACAAAAGATATGGTATTTTTATACAATGGAGTACTACTCAGCTATAAAGAAGGATGACACTGAGGCTTTTATAAGTAAATGGATGCAACTTGACACCATACTCATAAGTGAAATAAATCAAACTCACATGTGTAAATACCATATTGTCTCCATAGTGTAAGAAACTCAAGGAATAAATAAGATACAAAATCTTTAATAAATATTATGAAAGGGTAAGAAACTGCTCCAAGGAGAAAAAATAACTCAGATAAGGAAAAGAAGGAAGGGAAAATAAAAAAGATATAAATTTGTACATATACACTTAAGATAGCTAAGATGATTGCATTACTAATTCTATTAGTTCTTGGAATGAAGCAGTTAACATTCACAGGATTAGATCAATTTTATATGTACATATCTGTTAATCTGAGTAACTCTTTTGAAGATAACTATGCAAAATAACAACCTTAGCTATGCTCCTACCACCTTGTTTCACAAGCCCACATTGTTATTGTTTTGGGCTCTTTGTTATTGTTATTTATTAGTGTCCTTTATTTTATGTTTTTCTTGTGTTTTGTTTTGTTTTGTTTTTCCCTCTAATATAGAGGATTGGTGTACATAGATAGGTCGAGAACTTCTAACGAGTTTGCAAGAACAGATTTTGACTCCAGGAGTATGCCCTCACAAGCTGTGCACAGGATACAGCTCTACCCGGTCCTGCAACTCAGCACAACCCACCAGGGGAATGCCCGGCCAGCCTCACAGGACACAGAGGTACTGAGCCCTGCCAATCCCAGGACCCCAGAGCTGCTCATCAGGGACTGGCCAGTGTAGCTGCAGGGCCTTGGAGAGCTTGGGCTCTCCCCACCAGAGCACAGGGCATGTGCGAGCTCCATTTTTCAGTGGAACAGCTGGCACAGCAGGTCCTAGAGGTCACGGGCCCTCCCAGCGAGGAGCAAGGTCCTGGTACTGTAGGCTTGGGACTCACCCAGGCTTGCCTGGCATGCCAGAGGCTCTGAACTCCTTGCAGCTAGACTCAGGGTCCAGGTGGTGCCACACTACAGGGTATGCTCTATCTAGCACCCTGGGACCGGGAGGCCTTGGTCCCCACCCAGTAAGGTAGAGACTCCACCTGCATGCTCTGGGAGGGTGCCCTCACTAGCTGTGCACAGGATCCAGCTCTACCGGGTCCTGCAACACAGCACGACCCACCAGGGGAACACTCAGCCTCGCAGGACACAGAGCCATACAACTTCTAGAAGAAAATGACAAAATGAAAGACCAAGGGGCAGTCTCAATCCCCCAGCCCACTGAGAACAAACACAAGGGACAATGAAATGGAAGACAGTGGGAGACACACAACTGAACTTTCTGAAATGATAGAAAATTCAGTAAAGAAACAGCTTGATGAAGCTATAGAGAAGCTCAAATCAGAAATATTGTCTCAGCTAAAAAATGAAATTAGAATCATTATTAAAGAAATGTGCATATCTAAAGAAGAGCAAGATAAAAAATAGAAGAACATAAGAAAATGATGGAAACTTTGAATGAATAATATAAGACACAAACAGAATGTATGAAACAGATTCAAAGGGAAATGCAGGAAATGAAAAATTCCATGGAAAGTTTGAAAAACCACTTCAATGCAGCTAAAGATAGAATCTCAGATTTTGAAGACAGCATGGGAGATCATGGCCATGAAAGAAAAGATCTCTTAAAAATAGTAAGGAACCAAGAAACAACAATTCAACAGCTGCAAGATGATGCCAGGAGAAATAGCATAAGATTAATAGGCATCAATGAAAAAGCAGGGGTCAATACTAATGACCTGCAAAGACTATTCACAGAAATAATAGCAGAAAACTTTCCAAACATGGGAAGAGAATCTGAATTACAGGTAACTGAGGCCTACAGAACCCAAATTAGCCATAACCAAAATAAATCTTCAGCTAGACTTATAATAATAAGGTTTTCAGAAATAGAGTACATGAGCAAAATACTAAAAGCTGTCAGAGAAAAGAAACAGATCACATATGAAGGAAAGCCTATCAGAATCACAGCAGATGTCTCAACACAAACCTATAAGTCAAGAAGAGCTTGGAGTGAAGTATTTCAAATCCTGAAAGATAACAACTTTCAACCCAGATTGATGTACCCTGCAAAACTATCCTTAAAAATTGATGGAGAAATAAGATACTTTCATGACAAAGAAGAATTGAAGAAAGTTATGGCTACAAAACCAACACTACAGAGAGTACTGAAAGACACTCTAGAAAGAGACAAAGATAGCCACAAAATTAAGAACAACAACAAAAGGAAACCACTAAGCAGGGCAAGTAATTAAACAGAAAATGTAGAAAACCAACAACAGAAAGATATCATGACAGGGATGAGCCAGTACATACCAATTATACCAATCAATGTAAATGGTCCCAACTCACCAATAAAAAGAAACAGACTAGCAGAGTGGGTTAAGAAACAAAACCCAACAATATGCTGTGTACAAGAAACACATTTCACTCAAAAGGAAATTCACAGACTAAAAATCAAAGGCTGGAAAACAATATTCCATGCAATAGGAACCCAGAAAAAAGTAGGGGAGGCTATTATGTTTGCAGACAATACGAACTTCAAACCAAAAATGATCAAAAGAGATAAAGAAGGTCACTACCTACTTGTTAGGGGAAAACTTCAAGAGGAAGAGATTACAATCATAAATATATATGCACCAAATATGGGAGCACCCAACTATGTAAGACAATTCTTAATAGACATGAAAAACCAAATAAACAATAATACAGTTATAACAGGGGACCTTAACACCCCACTGTCACAGAGAGACAGATCAACCAAAAAAAAATCAGCAAAGAAATAACAGAATTGAATCAAACTTGTGAACAAATGGACCTAGTAGATGTGTACCGAGTATTCCACCCATCAACATCAGAATACACATTCTTCTCAGCTGCACATGGGTCATTCTCTAAAATAGATCATATACTGATCCACAAAACAAGCTTAAGTAAATGCAAAGGAACTGAAAATAATTCCATGCATATTATCTGACCATAGCGCAGTAAAATTGGAAATGAATGAAAAAAAACCCTACAATAACCGCATAAACACATGGAACTTAAATAATACTCTCCTAAATAACCAATGGGTCACAAAAGAAGTTAAAGAAGAAATTAAACAATATCTACAATTGAATGAAAGTGCAAATACAAATTACTAGAACCTGTGGGACACAATGAAAGCAGTATTCAGAGGGAAATTTATAGCACTAAACTCTCACATCAGAAAAATGGAAAGAACACACATAAACAACCTAATGCTGCACCTCAAACTTCTAGAAAAAGAAGAGCAAGTCAAGTCCAAAGCCCAAAGAAGGGAGGAAATTATTAAGATTAGAGCAGAAATTAATGCAATTGAAACTAAGAAAACAATACAAAAGAATTAATGAATTAAAGAGTTGGTTCTTTGAAAGAGTAAATAAAATTGATAAACCCCAACCTTATCAAAAAGAGGAAAGAAAAAACTCAGATTCATGTAATAAGAAATGAAAAGGGTAAAATCACTCCAGACCCTGTGGAAATACAGAAGATCGACACCTACTTCGAAAACCTTTACTCACATAGATTCGATAACACAGAAGAAATGGACAGATTCCTAGAAACCTATGAATTACCAAAGCTGAATCAAGAAGATGTAAGCTGCTGAATAACCCAATTTCAGCTAATGAATTTGAATATGTAATTAAGACCCTACCAACAAAGAAAAGCTTGGGCCCTGATGGATTCACTGCTGAATTCTACAAGAAATTTAGGGAAGACTTAATGCCAACACTCCTCAAACTCTTCAGTGAAATTGAAAGGGAAACAAGTCTCCCTAATACATTCCTTTAAACAAGTATTTCCCTAATACCAAAACCAGAGAAAGACCCAACCAAAAAAGAAAATTACAGGCCAATGTCCCTAATGAACATAGATGCAAAAATCCTCAGTAAAATACTGGCAAATAGAATACAGCAAGTTATCAGAAAGATTATACACCATGATCAAGTGGGATTCATCCAAGGAATGTAGGGATGGTTCAACATACACAAAAACTGAAAACTTTCGATCTAAAATCAGGAAAATGACAAGGATGTCCATTATCACCACTCCTACTCAATATAGTTCTGCAAATACTAGCCAGAGCAATTAGACAAGAGAAAGAAATAAAGGGAATAAGGATAGGAAAGGAAGAAGTGAAATTATCATTATTTGCAGATTATATGATACTCTACATAGAAGACCCCCAAAAATGCATTGGAAGACTTCTAGAAGTAATAACCAAATTCAGTAATGTAGCTGGATACAAGGTGAACACTCAAAAATCAATAGCATTCCTGTACACAAACAACAAACTCACTGACAGAGAAATGAGAGAAACCACACCCTTCACTATAACATCCAAAAAGATGAAATACTTAGGAATTAATCTAACAAAGAAAGTAAAAGATCTATACAGTGAAAATTACATTACTCTGAAGCAGCAAATTGAAGAAGATTTCAGAAAATGGAAAGATAATCCCTGTTCATAGATAGGAAGAACAAACATCTTGAAAATGGTCATTCTCCCAAAATTGTTATACAGATTCAATGCAATCCCAATCAAAATACCACTTGCCTACCTCACAGAGCTAGAGAAAGCATTCCTGAAATTTATCTGGAACCAGAAAAGACCTAGAATAGCAAAGGCAATTCTGGGCAACAACGGGAAGGCAAGAGGCATTACAATCCCCAACTTGAAACCATACTACAAAGCCACTGTGATAAAATCAGCATGGTACTAGAATCAAAACAGACCTGAAGATCAATGGAATAGATTAGAAGCCACAACTACAAACGCACTCAACCACCTCATCTTTGACAAAGGGGCCAAACATGCACATTGGAAGAAAGATAACCTCTTTAACAAATGGTGCTGGAAAAACTGGCTTTCTATATGCCTTAAACTAAAACTAGATCCATGCCTATCACCATGCACTAAAATAAAGTCAAAATGGATCAAAGATGTGAATATTAAAACAGAGACACTAAACTTACTAGAAGATAGAATAGGTAAAAATCTTGATGACATAGGAGTAAGCAGAGAGTTCATGAACAAAAATCAAATTGCACGGGAAACACTTCCCAGAATCAATATGTGGAATCTCATCTTACTAAAAAGTTTTTACATATCAAAGGAAATCTCCAGCATAGTGAAAAGAAAACCCACAAACTGGGAAAATATCTTAGCCAATTGTCCATCAGACAAAGGACTTCTATCTAAAATGTGTAAAGAATTAAAAGAAATCAGGTCCCTAAAATTCAAGGACCCAATCCAAAAATGGGCATCTGAGATGAATACACACTTCTCAGAGAAAGAAATACAAATGGCAAATAAATACATGAAAAAATGTTCAACATAAATGGTCATTAGGGAAATGCAAATTAAAACAACACTGAGATTCTATCTCACTCCAGAAAGAATGGCCAAGATTAAAAAATCAATCAGCAACCACTACTGGAGGGGTTTTGGGGAAAAAGGAACTCTTCTCCACTGTTGGTGGGAGTGTAGATTGGTGCAACCACTGTGGAAGTCAGTGTGGAGATTCCTCAAGAAGCTAGGATTAGAGATTCCATTCAACCCAGCTATCCCACTTTTGGGCATTTTCCCAGAAGAATTGAAAACATCGTACCACAGTAATATTTGTGCACCCATGTTTATAGCAACTCAATTTGTAATAGCCACATCTTGGAAACAACCCAAGTGCCCATCAGTCAAAGAATGGATTAAAAAAAGGTGGTATTTTTATACAATGGAGTACTACTCAGCTATTAAGAAAGATTGCATTGAGACTTTATAAGTAAATGGACACAACTTGAGACCATACTCATAAGTGAGATAAATCAAATCCACATGTGTAAATACCATATTGTCTCCCTTAGTATAAGAAATGGAAAAAGTATATATGATCCAAAATCTATAATAAATACTATGTAAGGATAAAAAACAGCTTGAAGAGCAAAAGTAAGAGGGAAGGGAAATGGAAAAGATATAAATCTATATATATGTATATGTAAGATAACTAAAATGAACATACTGCTGAATGTATTAGTTATTGAGAAAGAACAGTTAATACTCATATAATTAGAGCACTTTTACATGCCTATATCTGTTAATGTAAGCAACCATTTTGAAGATAACAATATGCAATATTCCAACCATTGTCAAGTTTCTATCATCCTGTTTTGTAAACCTGTGATGTTACTGTTGTGCATTCACTCTAGTCGTTTGCTTGTCTCTTTTGCTTTTTGTCTTTCTTATATGTGTCTTTTTTTTCTCTTAAATAATAAAAAAGAATTGATTTTAATACATGTGATGGTATGAGCAGCTACTTTGAAGAAAATGAGACATTATAGTAGCCATTGCTGATTTTCTATCATTGTGTTTTGAAGTCCAATAATACTTTTATTCTTTGTTTTGAGTGGTTTTAGTCTGTTCTGTATTATTTGACTTCAGTATGTGTGAAGGTATGGACAGCTATTTTGAAGAGAACAAGACACATTATGATAGCCATTGTTGATTTTCCTATTGTCTGGCTTTAAAGGTCTGTAATGCTTTTATCCTTTTTTTTATCAGTTTTATACTACTTTGTTGTGTTTGAATTCATTATATGTGAAGATATGGACAAGTATTTTGAAGAAAACAAGAGACATGGTGGTAGCCACTGTTGATTTCCTGTTGTCTTGTTTTGAAATCTTGTGTTGCTTGCATTGTTTCGCTCTGATCTGCTTTGTTCTGTTTTGTTTTGTTCTCTTTAAAATAAAAAAAATTTGTAAAAATAAAATAAAAATAAAGCATGGTGGTAAACCTATGGCAGGAATGCTGCTGTGCAGGCAGACAGAACCCTCTGTCAGCACACAAGCCAAGTGGCCCTGGCAGCCAAGCTCCGGATAGCAGTTATTTTTTCTAAACTAAAACCTCAGTATTCAGGCTTAATTGCAGTGTTGGCACTGTTCAATAAATAAGTGGGTTTGGGGTTGCAGTGTACTCGATTGCTAAAAGTTTCACCATCACTGGTATAGATGATAAAGAAGCAGAGATGAGAAAAAATTAATCCTGATTTGAAAGTGAGGCTGCCCAGGAAGACTTCACAGAGGAAGTGATGCTTATCTAAAAGATGAACAGGTGTTAGTTCAGTGAGGATGCAGGCACTGAGTAAAGTGTGTTTTAAACTAAAAGGACATTTTGAAAGACTCTAAGCTTAAACATAATTTAACATGTTTGAGGAACTGAGAGATTCAGATGTAGAAAATATGACGGATGAGGCTGGAATGATAATGTTGCTAGTAAATGACGTTAAGGACCTGGGATACTGCCTAGATAGAATGAGTAGCTCTGGAGTATTTTCAGGCAAAGTTCTGCATTCAAAGGCCCACTGTGGTATTAGTGGAGAACTAACAGGAAGGGAACAAAACAAGACAACAAACAAAGCAACAGGTGGAAGGCTGTTGCAGGCATACTACCCTGATGTAGTGCTATGACTTAGGAGGTGATGGCCTATGCTAAGGGAGTAGCAATGTAGATTGGGAGAGGTGCAAAGAGTTATTGAGGTGAACTAACAGGACCCTTCGATTAATATATAGGGAGAGGTGAGACAAAGTCAACCAAGTAGGAGCTGAGATGTTGAACCGTTCACAGAATAAAAATGACAGTAGGACAAAATACAGAAGGAGGGGAAATACAAATATATTGAAAGGTATTTTAGGAGGTGACTGTTATTATTATATTTCTTAAATTACCATTCTGTAGAAACCAAATGTAGAATGTATATTTAGATGTATTTATGCCTTATGTCATATTGTTACAACCGCTGGTACACATCAATAGGAAATAGAGTAGTAAAGAATTCCTTTGAATGATGATAGCAAAATTTTGAGACAATCTTTTCTCCTCTCCTAGATAGTTATAGAATATTTTCTATCCTCAACTACTGCCTATTTTTCTGGTTTTTAATATATTTTTGGTATAACAAAAAAACTAAAAGGCTAAAGTTAGCAGGCAGAAGCAAATGCAAATTTTGAGCAAGAGACAGACTAGCATAGCTGTATTTTTAAAGCCATTGTATGTTTTTGTTTCAGACTTCCAGACTGCTTTGTGTTTTTTTAAATCATTTTCTTACAGTTGGTAAAAATTCCTCATGTGGGAATACCTACAATTATAGCAGCTGGTGTTTATAGCAACTGACAAGGCTGAATTAAATAATTATTATCTCCACTTTGGCATGGTTTATTAAAAACAATAAAATTCTTTCAAGGAAGCTGAATTTTAAATGATTCGACTGAATGTGTAATACTGTTTGCTTGGAGCTGTAATACTGATGTCTTGTCTCTGAGACACAATACCTGACATCCAGTTTAATGGAAGAGAGTTTTATGTTGGCTCACTTTTCAGCCCATAGTCAGCAGCTCCAAGGCAGGAGGATATGGCAGAAGGGCATGGTCAAGGAAAAGTTGCTCACGTCGTGGTGAATGGGAAGCAGAGAGGGAAGTGAGGCCCAGGGGAGAGAGAGATACCCTCCTGAGCCATGCCCTGGTGACCTTTCCTTCTGACCAGCTCCACCTCCTAACAGCATGTCAGCTATACCACCCCGTAATCTAATCACCTTCCAAAAGTTCCCTATATGAGATTCTCGAGGGACATCCAGATATAAAACTGTAACAACTAACATGATCAAAATTAGCAACACAGAAAAGAGACCCCTAAAAATTGTACAAAAGTTTAAACAGCTCACAGTAAAACACTTGTGAAAGTAAGTTTGACATGTTAGCTAAGCTGGCAAAAATTTCAGGAATTTTCTTGTAAGAACTCTGATAAATTCTTAGCAAAAAAATCAATCTGAATTTCTATCCTTTATATTCAAGGTTTCCAAAAACAATAGAAATCCATGTTTAAAAATCAAAAGTATCTCAAATTGCAGAACTACTTTTTTATTTCTCATAATTGTGTTTTGCTTGTTCTCATTTTGTTTTAAATATATCCCAATATTCATTACTTTTATTAAATGAAAAGGGTTTATTTTACTTGCCTGTAGTTTGATGAGACCCCTTCCCTATATATTAGGAAAGTGTTAAATGATGACTGAAGGATTTTCCTTATCAGAACATCTCAGAAGTATATAATCATGAGATCTCAGTGCCACAGGGTTTTATGTCAACAGGTATAGGAAATGTTATTCTAGCCTTGCAGAGTGTGTGTAGCTTATCGTATTTACGAACAATTGGCAATTATATTTAACTATGGATTTGAAAACATTGAAGAACACACAAAGCAGCCAGAATAGAAGAGGCAGAGAGAGAGAAAAAAGTGTTTTACTCTGACCCTATATATGCTGTTACTTATTCTTCTTGGGCATTTATTGTTCAGACTACCAAAGCCAGAGTAAGTGGTGTTTTAAAGTATATGGCAATCTCACTGGATGGAAAAATTTAAAAACTAGATTTTAGAGCCACATAGATTAGTCATTATGTAAAGAAACAATATTCTCAAGGAAAGTGTGTCCATTCGGCTTGCATTTTGCTTCTTAGATGTTAACCAATTCCTAAGCTTTGCATTTGTGATAGGGAGACAAAAAAATGAAGTTCGTATTGTCTCAAGGAAATGCGATCTGGTAAATACACCAGAATTTTATTTCACCCTTTTTAAGGACTCGCACATAGAAAGAAAGACAAATTAACTTCCTACCAAAAAATAAAATAAAATTCTTGTTGGAGAATATCAACATCAGTAACAAGTTTTCAAAAACAATGTCCAACATTCAATCCAAAATTAATGAGCACAGTTGGTCAATGAATCAAATAACTGAAGTCCAAGATCAAAAGTAGGGAATGCAAATCAATAAATGATTGATCCAAATACAGAAGTTATCGAACACAGGGTTTAAGACAACTATAATTAATATGTTCACAATAAGATATTTTTTAGTACATGTTTGCAGTACATTGTGGAGGATTGGTACATTTACCTAACACATCTTATTTCTTTTTATGTCCCCTTCCCCTCCATCCTTCTCTTCCCTCCATCTCTAGGTTCCCTTACCATTTTCAAAAACAGAAAATCTCACTAGAGAACTCTAGTTATATTTTTAAAAGACATTCAACTGAAATTATAGAACTTAAAAATATAATAACCATAATTAAAATTCAAATTTAAGAAATAGATTTAGCCGGGCATAGTGGTACACACTTGCAATCCCAGAATTTGGAAGGTTGAGGCAGGAGGAATACTGTAAGTTGAAGGGCATCCTGGGATACAAAGTGAGGTCAGGTCCAGCTTGAACTATATAGTGAAACTGTGTCTCAAAAAGACAAAAGAAAGAAAGAAAGAAAGAAAGAAAGAAAGAAAGAAAGAAAGAAAGAAAGGGGTTTAATGCCATAGAATGATAGCACAATACAGAAGCAACTACCTTCATTAAAGTTCAATGGAAAATATCTACATTGGTGCCTAGCAAGAACAAAGGAGAAAAACTACAGCAAAGAGCACAGGAGATATGTGGATGTAGGAGAAAAGATCTACCACATGTGTAGCTGAGGTTCCAAAAGAATAGAAGTGCACTGGTCAAAAGTTTTGTGAAACTGATGAAAGAAAACAGACATGTAGGAAATTCTTTTTTTTTTCTAGCAGGATAACTGCAAAGAAAACCATGTTTATACACATTATACTAAAGTCATTGAAAGCCCAAAACCAAAAAATCTTAAAAGCACTTAAAGAAAAAAAGATTCATCATCTTCAAAGGGATAACAAAAGACTAACAGCTGACTTTTCACATTTTTCAACAGAAATGTTAGAAACCAGAAGAAAATAAAGTGACATTTTTAAAGTGTTTAAAGAAAACAACTGCCAATTTGGAATTCATCATCTAGGGAAAATATCCTTTAAAATGAGAACAAAATAAAAATGTTCACACAAATAAAAGCAGAGAATTTTTGTAACTAATGAAATAAAGCAATCCTGCAAGCTGAAGAAAAGCTATCCCAAATGAAAAGTTAATTGTATGAGAATATATGAAGGATATAAGAAGGAATAGGAAAATCTAAATGAATATTAACTCTAAACAACATAAAAAATAAAATGATGCCATTGGTGTATTGACAACTGGTAGTCAATTTGTAGCAATCAGCTGAACTGAATCAGCATGGTACTGAGTGTGGATGGCCCACCTGAGTATTGTTGCTAACATAAAAAGGAGAACTGGAGAGGAAGAAGTGTTGTTGGTTCTCCTGTTGCCATTGGCTCTCCTGGAGGAACTTGTTGATCTTCTTTCCTGATGTGAACTTGGCTGTTCTCATCAACAGAAGAGCTTGGGACCTCACTGTCACTGAGAATGACTGAGGTTCACTTTGGGGGAACTTTGGTCCTTACTTTAAGCATTGCTTCCTGGCTCTCAAGGAGTCTCCAGGAGACAGCTTGTCATGCTGGCTTCCTGGTATGAACTCAGCTGTTCTCATCGTCAGAGGAGCTCAGGACCTCATTGTCGCTGAGGATGGCTGTGGTACTTTTCAGGGGAGTTCTGGTCACTTCCTGGCTCCAGTGCAGAACATTCAGCCTACTGGCACAGATCCTTCATCCCACTGGCACAGACTTTCTAGCTTCCACCACTGACCTTTGGGCCTTCCCAGCACAGATCTGTGAAACAGACTTGCATGAGACATTGTTGTGGGCTCAAGGTCTTCAACTGGACTCATGCAGGACATTGCTGTGGGATCTGGGCCTTCAGATGGATTCTTTGGGGTCTTCAGTGTGTGGACAGATTTCCTGCACTTTTTGTGTTTGACTTTTTGAGTGACTATTATATAATAATATGATAAATTATGTGTCCTGTATTACATTGTTTCCCTTGTAAACCCTGACTACAATGTCAGACTACAACTTGTGGGTTAAAAAGAGCTGCCATACTCAGTCTTGTGAGCCATTTTCTAGGTGTTTGACTGGTATGGAGATAAAAGCACAAGCCACCATGTGAGGATGGGATGAAAGCATCCAGACACTTTGAAGATTGAGGAAAGAGGTTCCTGAGAAGACAACAAACATAAATTATCTCTGATTACTCTACTTAATAAGTCCTTTGCTCCTGACAAAGTAAATGGCCTACAGTTTCTTCTGTATCCTACCATTTCTTTATTTTAGGATGTCAGAGAAAACTCACACTGGTTTTCGCTGACAGAAATGCAACCACCCTCTCCATCTTACTTCTCAAGCTGTACACGTTCAGACCTTTGAGATTTAAGCATCAATGCCTCTATCATTTTAAGTCTACCACCATTACTGACTCTTACCCCAACTCAAACTGCAAGTATCTCTCTTCTTATAAGGAATGTATGTTTATGTCATCTTCCTTTGGAGATATTAAGATATTCAGGAACATTATATCTTATTCATCATTGTTTATATTCCAATAACATCCACTAAATAGATGGATAATTAAATGGATGGGTTGATGAAGGCATAGGTGAGTAAGTAGAACCAGTGACCACTATTCAGGTGAAATTGGATTTTATTATGATTTGCCAATTGTCCATCAAAGTCTATCAGGCCATTTTCACTCTCTTTTTCTCTGGCTGGATCATCAAATAATACAGCAGGAAAATATCCAAGTAAATAAAACCTCTCAGTAATTATTTTCTACCTTGAAGCCAGTTAGGAAGATGGGAACAGAGATGTCAGTGATACTATGATTGGATAAAGGGAGAAATATAAAATACAGAACACGTTCTAATAAAATCAACTGGTTATAATTTGCAGTGTAAAACAGCAAATGTATGGCCTTGAAATCAGTGTTCCTCTATTTTGTTTTTTTGTTCTGCATCTGAGCAGAGAAAGTAAACAATATTCATAGTGGAATGAAAACAAAATACTGAGTTGTTCTTATGTGGAATGCTCTGGCCTGCATACAAATAGATGAAGCTGATAAAGAAGAATCTACATTCAATCATGTGCACACAAAGATCACTTGACACCAGCAATCAGGAAAATAAATACTGTCTGAACTTCCACTTACCCAATGAACCAAATCTAGGCCAACATATGGAGGACAGGTTTCAATATTCTATGGTAAATGGTCAAGCAGATAATCTGGGCATTTCAGAATGTATCAGCAGAGTCTTAACTTACTAAGTGAAGACACTGAGGAAGAATCTGAGATGCATTTAGTTTCCTATAGTCCTCAACAGCAAAATTAGACAGAATTGATAACATTTCCCGTTAAGTTCCTAAAGTAAACCCTGTTACACGTCCAACTACAATCCTTTCTCCACTTCTTCCTAACATTCATGATTTTGTTAGAGATCACAATGGGTCAGCCTGAAACAAAGCACATGACACATTATTTTATATCTTCCTTGCTTCTAAGGATGTGTCACATAACACAGTCCTGACCAGTGAAATGTAAGTAAAACTTAGTTGCAGATTTCTGGTGTTCTTCCTATCTCCTGCAATAAATACTATCCTTTCCTTTTCTTCTTTCTGGAATGGATGCATTGATTAGAGCTGGACCTGCAACAGTCATAATGCAACCATGGGGAAAGAAAATTGTAAAGGCCTCTGTCCTGATTACTCAAGATGCGAACCCAATTCTAATAACTGCACGCCACCATACTTCCTATATGAGAAAATCAAGCACATGTTTTCTGAACTAATAATTTGAAGGATTTCTCTTGCATTTGGCTGAAATTTAACCCCAGTATGAAACACCCCTCAAAAACATAAATTTGCCAGGTGTGATGGCATATGTCTGTATTCCCAGCCCTCAGAAGTCTGAGGCAGGAGGATTGCTGCAAATTTGAGGCTACAAAGTGAGTCCAAGGCCAGCCTGAACTACAAAGTGAGATCTTGTCTCAATAAAACAAAACAAAACAAAAACAGAACATGAGCTGCTTCTTATCTGTCTCTGTTCCTAACTACCTGATATATACTGTGTGCTCCATGACAGTTGAGCATCATGAGTCACAGAACATACTCTGAGACATTTCAAAAGTAGCTTGCAGTTGACCTGTCAGTAGGAGTTCCTCACTATGGCAGCCAGTTTCCTGCCTGAAAATGCATTAAAACTTCAGAATTACACCTGTTTGAATCAATTGCTTCTCTGTGTCAGTCATAGGCCAACAGGAAATGCTGATACAGAGGAAACACAGTAACGGAAAGAAAGTTCACCCTTCCTCCTTCAAGAAGGGCTCCAAATAAGGGCAAACAGGAATTGACTCCCATGGTTTATTCAAGGACTTTTTAGGTCAAGGGCCCTTGACCCTACTAGTCAGTTTTAGACTTCAGAAAAGTCTCAACTCTTAAAAGGTAGCTATTCATAAGGGAATGCTTCAGGACTCCTATCTACCTTGCTACTTAAAGAGCAGGTCCTGAATGGGCAGCATTAGCATCAACCAGGAGCTTGTAGAAATACAGAATCTTGGGCCTATCTCAGGAGATCAGGAGATAGAGTCAAGTGATACATTTGTATATGAAAGTTAGAGATATACTGCACTGAAAGATTTTATTAAATATTGTCTGTTTTGGCAGGGTGTGGTACTTGCTTCTAGTCCCGGCACTAGGGAGAATGAGGCAGGAGGAACCACCAGGTGTAATTGACTCCAGCCTTGAACTAGTAGGTTAGTGTGGTTTGTGGTCCTTCTCTCAGTCAAATCTAAACATCTCAGCAATTGGGCCTCACCATGGCTCACAATGGAACTTGCAGCTTCCTCCAAATCTTGCACATGTTCTCTATATCTTGACCTAGGCTACTCAACCTAATAACTTGATGCCGTGCTTTGGTGACCTAGGGCCGACCCACTGCCCCCATCAGCCTCCTTGTGATCTACAAAGAACACAGAAGTAACTACTCTAAGTGCCTCATCTGCCACCTTCTGCCAATAAGATATGCCATTTTCTTGGCAATGATGCAAGCTTGTGAGGTGCAATTCAATAAAGTTGAAGGGAATGGCATGGAAGTATAGGGAGAACATAAGAGCCTTGCATTCTGTCTTCTCACTGGGCTTCTCTTTCCCTTTCTCAGTGTCTTTAGAGCTAGAGGATGCAGATTTCTGGCTTTTCAAATTAAATAGAACAGATAAGTGTTTCAGCATCCCATCTAGTAAAATGAAAGAAACAATTTTTAAATGATTCCCTATTTGAATGCTATAATTTCCCTTTTGCCTATTTTATTTTCTGATTTGTTCTTACTCAATGAGTTTCCAATATTTTATCCTCGAGTTGTTGCTTTGGTTGCATACTTATCTGCATCCAACTTTTTGGATGTTGAGATCCTATTTATAAAATGCTTGCACTTCTAATTGTCTCTATTAAAAATATGATACTGAGGGATAGATGTAAATCTTTCCATTACAAAATGTAAAATAATGCAAGAAAGTATGTTATGTGGGAGAGGATGTTAGAAAACTTTTTGAAAACTCCTAGCCCGGATAGAATTATCTGTGAATATAGATATCTTAATTAGTGCTCAGTGGAGAACCAATATTACAAAATTAGAAGAAGTGATTGCTCTTGTGGGTAGAATTCTTTCATTATTCTTGAGATTTTTTGAGCAAATAGTGATTTTTAAAAAGCATACTGCATTTTCTTTGGCTCTAACTCTCATCAGGGAGCTCGACCACTGTTGTCTGCACTGCAGGTGAATCACTTCCCCTACCACTGTCCTCTCCACCTTGGTTTGCTTTCAGTGATACAGTTCGTACTAAGACCAGTGAGTTCTGTGTATATGATCACATTGCCACTCATTTCACTGTAAGATGGATTTCTTGATCTAAGAATGGTGGTCTTGACGAAAGCACCCTAAGCATGGAAGAAAAACTGAATATAGAATACATCTACATGTCATGAGGATATATCTCTGCTCTCTCCAAGTAACTACTACTTCTCTTGGGAAGCATGATGTACCAGTGACTTAGTGGTGGCCTCTGGGCAACCAGATCAGTCATAGTGATGTCACTTCTGTATAACTGAAGCCATACTTCTCCATATTTTTGTGATTATGAAAGTTTTCTGATTCTTCATTCCTAATTTGAGTTGTGAACTCTAGGCCCTCAGCTTGTTTTCTTTTTTAAACTCTCTAACATAATCAAATGTAATGCAATCTTAATGTATCTTATAATCTTAATAATCATCATTGTTTATGCATCAGTTGGATGCAACCTCTACTTTATTATTCAAACCTTACCCTCCATCAGCTCATCCAGTCACACCACCACCACCAATAATAATTTCTAGAATCATGCCCACCCTCCCTGTTGTCCATTATCAGGGTACAATTTACCTAGCCAGAAGGTCATTCACATGTTCCTAAAGCATGTGCACAACCCTGCTTTCAGAATCCTCTCCAGAAGACCTATTTCCAAAGTTATCTTTGGTGCCAAGTATTGTACTGCCCAGTGTCCTAACAAAGAAAGACAGGCATAGAACAGGGCAGAGAGGTGGATAATAGAGCCAGAGAACTGGACAAGTTAAAAAGCAAGGCACTTAACAAGGGACAATAACCCAAAATGTATTTCCAGTGGACCCTTGAGTTACAATTGGCCTCACATACCAACAACTTGGGTTATGACCAGAATTTTAGGTTTAACTTATGATCAAAATCTTGAGTTATAATCCAAATACCAGTCACTTGTGCAATTAATTATAAACAAAAACTCATGATGCCAGAAAAGCATATATAAGCTAAGAAAGGAAGGGGTGGTAAAGAAAGCAATTGCAATCAAAAAGAAAAAGGAAATTATGGAGAAATTTGAAAGTGGCATTCATGTGATCAGTCTCACTAAGTATGAACAGCATGTTGAAATCCACCATTTTGACAACCTTGCAGAGAAAAGATTTGTATAAGGAAGCTAGTGTTGCTAAAGGGGTTACTTAGATTAGTAAGTCATGATCAACAGTGTTAGACAAAGTAGAAAGGCTATTATTAGTGTGGATAAATGAAAGGCAGATGTCAGGTTATAACCTATCTGAGTCTATGATTTTTGAAAAAGTGAAATCTATAAATGCAGATCTCATAAAAGATAATCCATTGATGAATTATAATGGTGATACATTTTGTGCCAGTGAGGGGTGGCTTCACAATTTTAAATCGAGAACTGAGGTTCATAGCATAATTAGGCATGTTGAACTAGCCAGTGCTGAGAAAAGTGCTGAAAATTAAAAACACCACTTTGAAACAATGACACAGAGAAATGGCTTTTGCTTTCTTCAGATTTTCAATTGTGATGAATCTGGCATTTTCTGGAAGCAAATGCCCAGTAATAGAATCTTATTGCTATGTGCCTAAGTGAGTGGTGACTTCAAAATAGAGCCTTTCTTGGTTTATCACTCTGAGACCCCTAGAGTGTTCAGAAAACATAAAAGCATGAAGAATAAGGTAGAAGTCATGTAGAAATCAAATGAAAAAGCCCGGGTAATAAGAGTACTTTTGCTTGAGTCCATTATGGAGGCTTTCCGTCCTACTGTTAAGAAATACCTAGAAGACAAATGTTTACCACTCAAGGCTCTCCTCATCTTGAACAATGATCCTGTTTACCCGTGGTATTTGGAAGAATAATTGACTGAAGAGTTCCCAAGGCTCTGTATTCAGTTTCTCTCACCTAATATAACTCCTCTACTTCAGCCTATGGATCAGCAGGTTATAGCTAACTTTAAGACGGTGTACACCAAGGAACTGTTCCTGAAGTGCTTCCAGATGGTCTCAGATATAAAGAGTTCTAGAAGGAGCATTACAACATCCTTTCCTGTTTAGGGTCCATTGAGAAACACCAGGCTAGTATCTCTCTGACACTGAGATCTTCCTGGACAGAAGTGTGGCCTAAAATTATACAGGAGAGAGGCCGTGTAGATGATCCTGAGCCTTCAACTGATCCTGTGGTTGATGACATTGTCACTATAGCAGAGTCCATAAGCTTGCAGGTAAACAGTAGTGATGTTGAAGAACTGGTGGAAGAACTTTTAGAGGAATTGTATGCAGAGGAGCTTCAACAACATTTGGTTGAGCAACAGAGAATGGCAGCTGAGGAGCTTCCTGAAGAGGAGGGGGAGTTATCAACAGTCAGTGCAGCAAAGGTCTCCTTCTGAAATACAGGAAATTCTGAAAAATTGGACAGGGCTGCAAACATTTATAGAAAAGCCCCACCAAGACAGAGAAAAAGCCAATCACTGCATTCACTTGCCTAATGACAGTGTCATGACATACTACAGAAAAGTGCAAAAGAAAAAACAGAAATAGTCATCTTTAAACCAGTTTTTAGTTCTGAGAAGTTTGAGACCTAACTGAGCCAGAAGCAGATCCTAAGGGGCTACAAACTGTCTCAAAGAGAGGAAGGACACCAGAGAGTCATATTCCTGATGTTCTTATGGAAGGGGACTGTCTTCCAAACAGTAACTACCTTCCATTTCATTTCCTTTTTCTGCAAGCCAAAAGTGTCAAGTTGAACAGTGAGTAAAGTATGAAATTGTTGTTTCTGGTAAACTAGTCACATTTTATAACTTTTTGGTGAATACACTAGAAAAATTATTGGTGTTTCTGGTAAATGACACACATTATACAACACTTTTTATTATGAAAAGGTTAGTTAAGGTGTGCTTTGGGAGGTTTGGAATACATTATGGGTATTTCTGCTATCTCTTTTTTTGTAGTTAAGTGTGTTAGTACATTTTGGATATACATAATGATCACATTCATCATAGGGAATTTGTACCTGTACATGATATATTTTGATTCCTCTATTTTTTCCAACCCCTCCTCTCCTCCTTTCAACCTGTCTTTCCCTCCCTATTTACAAAGTTTCATTTCATTTTATCCTTTTTAAATCATTTTTCCCTTTTCTCTCCCTTCCTTTCCCCTTTCCCCCACTCTAGTTCTTCTTTCCATTTGAACAATTTCTTCCCATTTCATAATAGTTATTCTACAGTTTGAAACATTACTCTTTCAGTTTCTCACACCAGGGAGACAATGCAATGTTTACATATGTGAGCCTAATTTATTTCACTTAAAAATATGGTCTCAAGTTTCATCCATTTACCTAGAATTGCCTCAGATTTATCCTTCTTTATGGCTGAATATCTGTATCTATATCTATCTATATCTATATCTATATACCTATGTCTATACATAGGTATAGATATATATAGATAAAGGAGACATGATACATTCCTTGGTTGATGAGCATTTGGATTGTTTCCATGATTTAGCTGTTAAAAACTGTGCTGCTATAAACATGGGTGCACATATATTGCTGTGTTTTTAATACTTCTGGGAAGATGCCCAGAAGGAGAATAGCTGGGTCAAATGGGACCTCTGATTCTAGTTTTTTGAGGGATCTCCATACTGATCTCCACAGTGGTTGTACCAGGGGAGAAGGGTTCCTTTTCCGCACAACCCTGCCAGCATTTATTATTGGTTGATTTCTTGATGATAGCCATTCTTTCTGGAGTAAGATGGAATCTCAGTGATGTTTTGAATTGCATCTCTCTAATAGCCAGTGATGCTGAACATTTTTCATATATTCATTTCCCATTTATAATTCTTCATTTGAGAAGTGTGTATTCCTCTCAGATGCCCATGTTTGGAGTGGGTCTTTAAATTTTGGGAGTTCTGATGTTTTTCAATTTTTTGTATGTTCTAGATATAAATCCTTTGTCTGAAGAACAACTGGTTAAAATTTTCTCCTCTTCTGTAGGTTGTCTTTCCACTCTGCTGATGATTTCTCCATTATTTCTTATGGGGAAAATAGTCTTGACTTATGATCAACTTGAGTTGCAACCAGCCCTTGTGAACCAGTTGAATTCATAAGTCAACAGCCCACTGTATATTGATATTTATTTATTAAGGACTTTTCATTTGTTGTGTCATTCTTCTGTGAAGAGATATGTATGATTCCTTCTATCTTACCTTTGTCTCTCATATCCACAGTTTTATTGCCTGTCTGTCCAGACATCAGTAAAATAACAACTTGGTTTAATGACTGGCTTTACTACTAGGTCAGTAGCTCAATAGACCGGCTCCTAAAGGAGTCCCTTGTATTAGCACCATGACCATGCAAGCTGCATACCCAGCAGCCATCTATTTGACATTCTAGAAGAAGCTCTACACAAACTCCTGATCCCCTCATTTTCTTAAAATTGTTTCTACCTTGTAGGATGCCTGGCCCAACATGATAGAGCATGACATAATGGTTATCAGGAAAGTCAGGAAAATGTAGGAAAAAATTTGTCAAGGGAAAAAATACTTTCTGCAAGATCTTTTATTCCAGACTTGCTGGAAACTCAGACCTACAGTCATAGATTTGGTAGTCAAAGCAAACTTTGAATAGAACTAAAAAACGTTTTGACATGAAAATTGGCAGTCTATGCGGCTTCTGATTCAGCATAATTTTTTACCGTGTTTGACATGCTTGTGAATGGGTATAAGGCACAAAAGCCTTATGTCTTTTCTAAAAGAGAAAAGGTTTCAAGTGTTCCCATGAAACCAACACACAGACTTCTGCTTAGAGAAATCATAACCCTACTCTATTCACATGCCATTGGCTTATCAGAGATGGCTCCCTTTCCTAGATCTGAATTAGATACCCCAGTGTTTAACATCACTTTTAAATCAATAGTATCAGTGACCAGTTGGTTTACTTGGAGAAAAAAGTGTTCTCCAAAAGCAAAAGTATGACTGAGTCCCTTTAAATTTTAAAGTTTCAGTCTCTCAGATTCTGATTAAACCTATAAATTAAACCAAGCAACTGACTAACAAGTGCATTGCAAAGACAGGGCAACATCATGTGGATGAACTGGTAAAATCTCTCCAAAATGGGTGTTTCTGAGTATTTGTTCCTTCTCCACCTCCAGAATATCATATTAGACCTTGTGCACCTTAACATATTTGGTCAAATTTCCTGGCTAATTCAGAGAGGGGAAAGAAAGGTAGTTTTAATCTCTAATTCTGTTCAAAAATAAGTCTTGTATTCACTGAAGTTATCTTAATTACAGTCAGAAATAATTCTTGTCTGGAAGGCATTCATATTCACAAAGATTTGTTGAGAGCGACTATGTCCAGTACCATTCCAGGCACTGTAGGCATAACAATGAATGTAAACAAACAAAAAAAATCTATGGTCATGAAGCCAACATTCCACATGAAAGAAGAAGATCAAGAAAAGTTCATGTAAAAATATAGTTTGTAAAAATAGAAGACAATGGGAAGCAACTAGGAAGAAGAGTGTCAGAGAGGCAGCAAGGATCAGTGTTAAATAGGGTAATCAAAGAAGACTTTACAGAAAAGAAGTCGGCCTTTGATCCAGAACTTGGAGAAGGTAAGAACCAATGTCCCATGGAGATCAGGGGTGGCCAGTCCAGTTTAGAGATGACTCAAAGAGGGAAAGTGGGCCCTGATACAGGACATGGTGTGCCATTACAAGGACTTTCTCTTTTACACTGAATAGCTTTGGAGAACCACTGGGGAACTGGGGACATACTAGTGACTCTTTCAAATACACTATGTATTTTCTTATTATTCAGTTACAATCACTTGAGGTGCTTTGATGAAACCAGTTGTGGACTAGCAAAGACAGAGGAAGAGAATCAAGTCAAGAGGTCACTGCAACAATCCAAATGAAAGAAAACAGTTCCTTGGTCCAGAGGAGAAACAGTGGGAGTTCAGGGAAATAGTCAGAGTTCAAATATATTTTGTGACTAAAGCTGACAGCATTTACTGGTGGATAGGTTATGGGGAGGCAGAACTGAGAGGAGATCAAGCTTGACCCCAGTGTTTTTGAACTAAGCAACTAGAAATCTGGAATCTAACGTGTAAGCAGAATCATCTGGCAAAGAAACCAAGCCAGGTGCCAGATGAACTTATATGCTCATGTCCACATAAAAAGAAAATGAGCATGGGTATTTTCTTATTTCTTTTATAAATCTGTATATAACTACTGGAGTGTATCATTAAAAGGATAGGATATGGCCTGCTCGCGTGTAAGTTTCACAACAGTAAAATAGTATTCCCGCATTGTTAACTGGGAGTAGGCATGATCTTCAGCAGGCCTGTGGCTGAATCTTACAGGGAAAGTGCCACTGAGTTTTCTAAGCCTTAAGAAAATGTGAGCATTTATCTATCCAAAAGTCAGGAGCTATGAAAGAGAAAGTACAAAGCTGAATGTATGAGCAGGAATAAAAAAACATACAGAATAAAATTGAGGACTAAGACTCATGTAAGTTTATCCTGTTGTGAAAATTTAGTCATGCTGTCTTTTCTTTAGGAATATATTATTGTCTTCCCCATAGTTCTTAGCATTTTTTGTTCTGAAATATGGACAAGGCAACATATATAAGTTTTAATATTGGACAAAATTAATAAATATATACAAGTTATGCTAATCTTCCCCCCAATTTTTAGGCTACCTAAAACAACATAAATAATTAATACTGCCTTTAGCACATACAAATCTTTAGGAACCTCAAGAATCATTATTTTGTTTTATTATTCTCATGCTTCAATCAGTACCTTGCTATGAATCTCTGATGTGACATTTTTTAAGTCATATGAAAGAGACTTTGAAAACTGTTGAAAACCCAGGTTCTGGAGCAAGTCAAACTAGGAAGTGGTCATGGGAAAGTTACTAAAATACTATAAGCTTTAATTTCTGTAAAAGATAATAATAAATGATATTAATAGACAATAATACTAGATATGGTTGTTGTTAGTGTCAAATTAATGAATACATTTAAAGCATCTATATAAAAATATGGATTTAATAGCAACACTTACTACCTTTAGCTCATTATATATAGAAAGAAAACCCCAGAAGACATTGCCATATATTCAAAGAAAGAATTTTGAAATTAACTCACTTGATAAAATGATATTTTACTCTGTCATAAAATAAGACCTGGCTTCTAAGAAGAGTAAATGAATGTTATTGCATTTCTCCTTTAATATTTTTCCTTCTGTTTTCATGAGCCATACAGAGCCTCATGTATTTTATAAATCTGGCTTATCTATAATTCATTTGCTATTCATAAATTCAAACACAAAAGTCTAGGAACTGCTAGTCATTTGTTCAAGCTCTTGAATTTAACATTATCAAAATACAATACCATGAAGAAAATAAGCAGATGATGCAATGATACTCACGAGAAATCATTTGTTTTAAAACTTCATTCTCCCTGCTCAAGTAGAATGAATAGCTTCCTACCCACACCTTTCTTTTATCCTTCTATAAACTCATTCGCTTGCCTCACAAAGCAAAGGGTTGGGCTCTTATAATCTGGGCAGAATTCCTCACCAGAATTTTTAAAAAAATAGTACAAGGTGTGTCTACAGATAGGGCTTGCATTCATTGTTTAGGCTAGTAATTCTCAAATCACAGTCTCTGGCTCAGTAGCCTTAGCATCTCTTGAAAACTTCCTAAGAGTGTAAATTCTTGGGTTCCATCCCAAATCTACTGAATCAGAGACTCTGCAGATAGAGTCCAGGGATCTGTTTTAATAGCCTTTGCATGGTTTGTGTCTATATGTCCCCCAAAGCCTCATGCAGTCATGGGGCTTTTTTAGAGGTAACTGAATCTAGTGCGTGATGCTGGAATTAAGGGCATGTAATTAGTAAATTAGTCCATTGATTGGTTTGGCACAGTTCTGGCTAGGATTAAGGGTGTGAGTGCTACACCTGCCTGAGGGAAGGTCGCCTGGGTACAATATAAAAGAGTCTTATCTTTTGCTTGCTTGTTTGCTTCCTTTCACTGTCTTCTGCAGCTATGGTTTCCCCTCTGCCAAGCCACCCTTCCCTGGAACCAGCCAACTGTGGACTGAAACCTTTACAAACTGTGAGCCAAATAAACCTTTCTTCCTTTAAGTTTGTATGTCAAATATTTTGTTTCAGCAGTGAGAAAAGTAACTAAAACAGAATTCTAGGTGATTTTATCTTTTATCATGCAGAACTATCTTGAATCCTGTAGTATACCCAAATTATGTAACTATATATGTAAGATATATATAACGCATATGTAACTGTATATATAAAACTCTCTCCTCTCCCTCTCTCTGTATATATATATATATCTGTATCTATATCTATATAGGTATAGATATAGATATTGGTATCATCCTATACTATTGATTTGTGTATATAATTTAGTTACTAGTTTTTTATGTTAAAGATCTTGAAACTTACAAATAATTACTTGCTTGTGTCTAAAATCACCACCTATTCAATTCTCCCTTCATAGTTGAATTGGTTACATATTTAGATCTTACCTATATTTGTAAGTACTTCACAAAATCCAGGAAAACATAGCCTATAAAATAAGTTTAACCTGCAAAATAAACTTGACTCCAAAATCTCTTGCAGGTGTTCCCCTGCAGTGTTGACTTTTAATCAGGAAGTTATAAACAACCTTTTGTAATAAAATAGTATTACATGTTACAGGTGTCAAGAGACATTGTGGCCTGTTGATGTGATGTGCTAAGACCTTCAGCCCAAATGTTCAAGGAGGCAGCAAATGAGTGAAGCATG
>RJWM01010977.1:0-61432 GCA_004363535.1 Dasyprocta punctata
TATATAATGACCTTCTTTGTCTCTCGAAATCAAAAACATTACAACTTCACCCCAACCAACAAAACAGCAACAATCATCGGCATATTGGATATTCCCGAAAATTATTTAAGACAAAAAATACAGACATGAAACAATATCTAACTCCTTTTTATATTTTAAAATGCAATGAAATTTTAAATCATCTGGAACTCATTTTGGTGCAGGATTGTAAGGAATAGCTAAGGAGATTTATTTCTCCAGGTGATCTATTAATTATTTCCAAGGAAAATTCCATTTTTCTTTCTTTCTCTTTGATTTTTGTGATGACTTTTTATCATATATTTAATTTGCTTATATATGAAGGCTTACCTTTGAACTTCACATAACGTTCCTTTGATCTGTCAGGTTGCATATCATTATCACTTTGTTATGTATTATGAAAGCTAGTAACATGGTATAGAAACTATATAGTATTGTATTATAAAGTATTGTAGACTGTGAATTATTATAGCTTTACAATATTTTTTATATGTTAAGGTTATTCCCCTAATTCTAGACTCTTTTTTTCTGAGAAAAAGATTAAGTTCCACAAAATTTCCATTGGGATTTAAATTGGAATTGTACTAAAGCTATAAATTAACTTGATATCAATGTACAGTTCACCCAGCAACATGGAATTTCTCCATTTATTTAATTCTGCTTGTAATATAGACTAAAACATTTTTTTAAAATTTTCTATTTTTTAAACTTTTTATTTTATTGGTATTTTTTTGTTTTTGTTTTTTGTCTTTTGAGGCAGGGTCCTGCTATGTTGTTCAGACAGGCCTTGAACTTGCAGCAATCCTCCTGCCTCATCCTCCTAGAGTGCCAAGATTACAGGCATGTGTCATTACACCTGGTGACTAAAATATTTTCTATTTTCTGCCTTTATCATTTGTGTTGTGTGTTTTGTTTTGTTTTGAGACAATGTCTTGCTATGTAGTTCAGGCTGGCATTGTACACACTATGTAGCCTAGGCTAGCAATTCTCTTGCCTCGGCCTCCTGAGTGCTAGGATCGCAGGCTGCATCATAGCCACACCTGGTTTGTGTTATGAAGGTTTTGCCTGAATATTTTAAATCTCTCATGGCTGAGTCCTCTAGATCCACTCTAATTTCTGCAAATCGGCTTTACTTCTTTTTTCTTTCCAGTATTAGGGATTGAAGCCAGGGCATTCTCACTGAACTACAGCCACAGCCCTTTTCATTTTTTACTTTGAGACAGGATCACACAGTCACTAAATGCCCAAGATGGGTTGAAACTTATGATCCTCCAACCTTAGTTTCCCACAGTGCTGTGACTGCAGGCCTGTGCCACCATCCTAATGTGTGTGTACTTTATAAATATTTACTAAATGACTAAAAAGTAAGCAAAGCTTTAGAAATGTGTTTCTTTGGTTGTTTATTCTGATCCTAGGAAAATACAGTTAAAGCATTTGTTACTTCTGCAGTGTAAATAAAAATTAATATTTTAATATAAAAAGGGACCCCAGATGGTATCAGCCTGCTTTTCACTTGCTGTGACACAGTACCTGACACACAGTTTAAAGAAGCAGGGGTTTAATTTGGCTCACAGTTCAGGAGGTTCAGTCAATGGTTGCTGGGCTCCAAAGTAGAAACATCGTGGTGGAAGGGTGTGGCAGAAGAAAGCTGCTCACCTCACGGCATCCAGGAAGCAAAAAGAGAAGGGAGGACTCCAGGAGGGAGATTTACCCTCCCAACGCATGTCCACAGTGACATAGCTCTTCAGCCAGGCCTCACATCCTGTCAGGATATTCAGCTATGAACTCATGAACTGATGAATCTACTGATAAGTATTAGCACCCCATGATCCAATCACCTTCCAAAAGTCCCACCCCTGAACACATGAGACTTTTGGGAGACATTTTAGATCTAAACCATAATACTGGCCAATGGAGAAAAAGTTTATTTTGTCGTTTGTTAGCAACCACTGGCCTGATCAATAAGAGTGTGATGTAATGCATTCCCTATCATTGCTGGCATTCAAGCAGAGCTGGGTGACTGCTTGTGACAAGTGGTACAATGGATCCCTTCCAGTTGTGAGAAGCACTTATTCAGCAGCTACTGTATGATTGGGGTAAAAGGATGAATAAAACCTTATCCCTGACCTCAAGGAGTTCACAACATAGATGGGAAATATAGGTGGTGTTATGGCTTGCATCCAGATGTCCCCTCTAAGGCTCATGTGGTTATAGGAGGGGATTGTCAGAGGTGGCAGGATCTAGAGTATATAATGCTGGGATCAAGGGGGTGTGAATACTAAATTAGTCCACTGATAGATTTGGCCCAATTCTGGTAGGATTCAGTGTGCCCCACCCTGGGTGTGAGTGCTATGTACCCTAAGGGCAGGTAACCTGGATAAAATATAAAGGACAGAAAGAGGTCTAGTCTAGTGCGGTCGGTAGCTTGTCACTTGCTTGCTGCTTGCTGTCTTCTGTCTGCTCTGCTTGACCATGAACTGTTTCTCCCCTCTAATGCCCCTCTGTCTTACCACTCTGCCTGGGAGCCAGCCAACTATGAACTGAAACCTCTATAAACTGAGCCAAATAAACCTTTCCTCCTTTAACTTTGAGTGTCAGGTGTTGAACTTTCAACCTTACATATATACGTATGGGGCGCAGGGGACGTGATTTAAATTCAGTAGATGGGTGTGTGATGGGTTAACTAATGGTCGGTTTGTAATGCCCAGTTGAACTCAATCAGCGTGGAGCAGGGTGTGGAAAGCCCACCTGAGGATTGTTGCCAACAGCATAAAAAGAGAACTGGAGGGGAAGATGGTGCGCTGCTGTTGATTTTCCTGGAGAGTCTTGTTGTGATGGTTTGCCTGATATGAACTCGGCTGTTCTCATCATTGGAGGAGCTCGGGGCCTTGCTGTCACTGAGGATGGCTGTGATTCTATTTGGGGGAGCTCTGGTCCTAACTTTAAGCATCTCTCAGCCTTTAAGCAGATCCCTCAGCCTGCTGCCACAGATCCTTCATCCCGCTGGGGCAAACTTTTTAGCCTCCACCACTGACCTTTGCAGACTTGCATGGGACATTGCCATGAGCTCTAGGCCTCCAACTGGACTTGTAGGGGGCATTGATGTGGACTCCAGGTCTTTAGCTGGACTCGTGCAGGACATTGCCATGGGATCCAGGCCCTCAGCTAAATTCTTTGGGTCTCTAGTGTGTGAACAGACTTCTTGCACTCTTTTGCATTTGACTCTTTGGGTGAATATTATAAAATAATCCAATAAACTATATGTCCTGTATTAAATGTTTGCCCTTGTCAGCCCTGACTACAACAGGGTATAAGGTATTAAGGAGGCAAAGAGTATTTAAAGTAGGTGTTTTGGTGGAGTAGAAGTCAGAAAATGCTTCCCTAAAGAGGGAAGCAAGGGGCTTGTTATGCTTTATACATTGTGTTAACTTGAGAAGTCTAGAAGCTTAATTAAGTAACTCAGCAGTGCTACATCCTGGGGTGTAGAGCACAAGCAGTTACCTGTTCATTGTGTCAGTTTGAGAAGGTCAGAAGTTTAACTGAGAGACTCAGCAGGGAGCCAGGGGTCTTACTTTGTAAATATCCTCATCCTGTGCAAAGGAAGGCAAGGAGATTTGTGAATGCTACACCCACCCTGGGGAGGCGGGGGTGTGTCCTGTGTACTCTATAAGGGAGGAGAAGAGGCTTGCTCTCGCCCTCTTTTACTCTGGCTACTTTTGCTTGGCTGTTGCCTTGAAATGCTGCCCCAGTGCTATGCCACCCTGCATTGGAGCCAGCTGATTGTGGACTGAAACCTCCAAAAACTGTAAGCTAAATAAACCTTTCCTTCCCTAGTTTTGGGTGTTAGTTGTTTTGTCTCAGCAAGGAGGGAAAAGTAACCAAGACAGGGCTTGACTGGCAGATGGGGCAAAGTGTAATAAGCAATTTGAGTGAAGACCTGCAGGTATGAAACCAATGAACTCCAGAAGGTTCATCATAACTGGGAAATGGCCTGGGTCTTTTGTAGACAGCAGTCTTTCTTTGGGTGTTTGTTTGAGACAGGATCTCAGTTCAGGCTGGCCTTGAACTCACTGTGTAGCCCGAGATGGCCTCAAACATGCAGCAATTCTCCTGCCTCAGCCTCCCCAGAGCTGGGATTACAGGCATGTGCCACCATACCCCACACGGGCTATGTCTTGAATCCTGGGTCCCTGAATGCTGCTGACTCAGAGCACCAGCGGGTGAGGTGGTGCCCACCTCCACGTGGTTGTGACTTGCAGGCAGTTCCCACCCCGGCTACTCGCCACCTGGAGACCACTGGATCTTGGGTGCTACCGACTTACATGGCAGAGAACTCCCAGCACTGTAAAAGCATCCTGGTGGTTATCCTTGTTTTTTTTTTTTTTTTTTTGTTCTAAGATTTCATATCCAGGTATATAATAATAGTAAATTAAATATATATTCTTGAATGAGCTAGAGAAGTGCACAATGGCATTGCTATTACTTCACTGTAGCAGACTGTCAGTAGCTTCTTAATACAGTACCCATCTATCCACCTATTCCTGTTAGTGTGTATTCAATTCATCCTGTTTCATAAATAATCCTGACATTTTGTTGGGTGGTGGGGATTCAACCCAGGACCTTTTCATGGACTACATCCCCAGCCCCTCTTTTATATTTTATTTTGAGGCAAGTTCTAAGGCACTAAGTTGTCCAGACTGGGTTTGAACTTGTGATACTCCTGCTTCAGTCTCCCAGGGTGCTGGGGGTCCTGATTTATCTTCAGTAAGACACACTCCTGCCCAGCAATAAGGTCACAGGACTGAGCCTCCTTCGTGACTGAAGCAGCGTTCAACAAGGAAGGATTGAGGCGAGCCAGTCCTGGGCCTGCGATGGCCTTGGGATTGACCACATCAGCCTGCCCTGAAAGACAGAGCGGGTTCTACCTTATTGAAACTGCCAGTATTTTCATTGTAATCATTTTGCTGTTGTTCAGTGAGATCAACAAGACCTCTGATACAAGACCTCTGATAATGGGCTGAATCAGAGTCATCCATCCCCAAATTCAAATTCATTCATACTCTTCACTACCTCAAAATGTGACTGCACTTGGAGGGAGGGTCTTTAAAGAAGTCATTAAGTTAAAATGAACTTGCTAGGGTGAGCTCGGTCAAAAGACAGAATGACAACAAATTTAGTTAAAGATCTAATTGACTTTTATTCTCACTTTATGAATTGTGCAGGTCTCATCCTACAAAATAGAATGGGAGTTGAGGGTGATGGTAGCACACTCCTGTAATTCTATCTACTTGGGAGGTTGAGGAAGGAGGATTACAAATTCAAAGCCAGTCAGGATAACTGTGAGATCCTGCCTAATAATAAGAAACAGAATCAGATTTCCCATTAGGCAATGGCAGGACCATGCATGTGGTCGATTGAAAACTGATGGTCAATTTAAACACCAGCTGAACTGAATCAGCATGGTGCTGATTGTAGAAGGTCCACCTGAGGACTGTTGCCAGCATAAAAAGGAGACCTGGAGAGGTAGAGTAGCATCGATGGTTCTCTTTGTTGTTGTTTTGGAGCTGTTGGTTCTCCTGGAGGAGCTTGTCATGCTGTCTTCCCTGATATGAACTTGGCTGTTCTAATCGTTAAAGGAGCTTGGGACCTTGTTGCTGAGAATGACTGCAGTTCACCTTGGGGAAGCTCTGTTGTTTACTCTGAGCATCACTTCCTAGCTCTGGAGGGGAAGATGTGTGCTGTTCAATCTCCAGGAGGAGCTTGTCACACTGGCTTCCTGATATGAACTCAGCAGTTCTCATTGGAGGAGCTCAGGACTGCGTTGTTGCTGAGGATGGCTGTGGTACTTTTCCAGAGAGCCCCGGTCCTTACTTTGAGCATCGCTTCTTGGTTCTAGTGCAGAATCCTGAACCTACTGGCACAGATCCTTTACCCTACTGGCATAGACTTTCTAGCTTCCCCCACTGACCTTCGGGTCTTCTCAGTGTAGATCCATATTACCGCTTGCATGAGTCATTGTCGTGGGCTCTAGGCCTCCAGTTGGACTTGTTGGGGGCATTGTTATGGGCTCTAGGTCTTCAACTGAACTCACGCAGGACATTGCTGTGGGATCCAGGCCCCCAGCAGGATTCTCTAGGTCTTTAATGTGTGGACAGATTTCCTGCACTTTCTCTGTTTTTGACTCCTTGGGTGACCTTTATAAATAATACTATAAATTATGTGTCCTGTATATAATTGTCTTGTTCTCCTTGCAAACCCATGACTACAACAGTGGAGTTTTAAAGGGGTCCTTAAGGAATAAGAAAAGAAAACTATAGGATTAATGTCAGGTTACTTCAACTTACTTTTTTGTAAGGGTTAAAGCGGGAGGGGGGGGGACTTCCTTGTTATGTTGATCCAGGTTGACTGAAATCTGATTTTAAGGAAATCTGGCTTTCTCACTCTCTCTCTCTCTCACACACACACTCCCTCTCCCTCCCTCTCCCCCCTCCCTCCTCTTTCTCTCCCTCCCTCTTTCAATACTGGGGATGAACCCACAAGCTCAGCAAGCCCTCTACCACTGAGTCAGCCCCTGCCCTTCTGTTCTCTGCTGAAAGCCTTCCTCCAAGTGACCTGGCTGTTGTCAGCTTCTCAGCAGGACCCCTTCCATGCTGGTCCTGAGTGCAGACATCTGGGCAGGGGGGCGGCAGCCCTGCACACAGGGGCCTGGTCATAGGCTGATGGACTTGGGCAGGTGGGTGGGGCACTGTGAACACAAGGCAGCTCAGTAGCCTCACAGATGAGGACGACCAGAACAAGTGACCGAACAGGATATTATGGACACTCACTGTAAAAAAATGATTTGAGGGAGAAAAATCCAATTTTTATGTAAATTATCCAGATGGGCTCTGATGCTTCTTCATATCCACAGATCAATCTGTTTTCTATTTCATGTCATTTAGTAGATCAGGTTTGTATCTGGGCCCCAGAGCCATGACCCATGACATTTATTCAATTTGAACTCAAATAGTAATTTCAGATTTATATGAAAATTGATTAGGTCAGGTGTTCTTGCAGACACGGCTTTCCCCTTTTGGGTAGAGAGGAACTTAATATCCGCGGGTGGAGCCAGGTGTTTGTAAAAAGCAGACTCTCGAGTCAGTCACACTCACCGGTGTCCACTCGTGCTGTTCTCTAGCATGGATGACCCAGAAGGTACCTTCTGATTTCAGACTGATTAACAGTGAGACACAGGCAACACTTCAAGTTCTAATTCACTCCGGCACCGGAGCAAGCACACTGAATGGACTTTCCTATTTCTGGATGATCACTGCTGTCTGTCTAAATGAGTTACAGAAAATGAAAGCAATTTTCACCTGCTAAGCTACTGGGAACAGAGTAATTACAAAACATATGTTTTTTTCTTATCCTTGCATCAAAATTCAAGATCATAAGTGACAGACAGCTCTCCTGTGCTCCAGGCCTGAGTCACAGCTGCCCTTTATCCTCATCTGGATGCAACTGGCCCTTCACCTCCAAATGTGCAACACCCCTGAATCCCATGCGCTCTCCAGCCTGCCCGTCCTCAGCCAATGGCGTCACCACTGTCCATGCTGATTGGGTCTAGGGCCCAGCTCCTCTCCTTTCCCCTGTGTCCCTACCCTCTGGGAGGCAGCCATGGTGCAACCTGTGACAGTGGTCCCCAAATGTGGCTGAGTATCAGAATCCCCTGAGAGGCTTTTAAATGAATTTGGTCTTCTTCCTGGAGATGCTGAGTTAGTAATCCGAAAGGCCTGAGGCCTGGCATTTTATAGTCCCCGCACATCTCCCTAGGGTGATTGGGGAACTACCAGGATTGAAGAGTCTGTGTGTCACAGTTTATAACTAAAGCCACATGCCCTCAGAGTCAGGGCTTTTGTAAATTGACTGGATTATGGGGTGGGTGACAGCTGGATTGGTGCTGAGAGTTGGGGTTTTGTCTTAAGAGGCCCCTCGCTGGGGCTGTGATCTGGAAGGGTGTATCTCCTTCCCTGGCTCTGCCCCTTGTTCTCTGCTTCCTGTCCTCCGTAAGGTGAGCAGCTCTGCACTGAGGCAGGCCCTTGCGCCATGCCACTTCCGCCCTGGAGCCAGCTGACCATCGACTGAAACCTCTACAACATGCAAATGACAAGAAACCTCTGGTCCTTTAAGTTGCCGGGTCAGGTATTGTGTCTCGGTGACAGAAAGTGACTAAGACACTGTCCTGGCATTGTCTCTCCTACTGTGGCTGCCCCAGTGCAGCCCCCAAGCCCTCCAAGCCTGCTCTCCATTCAGTGTTCCCAGGCTTCAAGACCTTCCGGGACCCATTCAGGGGCTCCAGCACACACAGGTCCATGCCCCGGTCCTCCAGTCTCTGCTGAACAGTGAAAGAACAAGATGCATAAATCAGACCTTTCCTCCTAGACAACTTTTTTTTTTTTTTTTTTTTGTAACAGGGATCAAACTGATGACCTCGTACTTGCCAGGCAGGCACTTATGCCACTGAGCTAAATCCCCAGCCCCTCCTAGGCAGCTCTTTAGGAAGCTGATCCAGGAAATGGAAGCCCATTGGTGAGCCAGGTGCTGTATGGGGAGAACAGGAAGCACCTGAAGGACTCAAAGAGGAACTGACTGACTCAACCTTAGAAAGTCTCAGATGGCTTCACTGACAGGCAATGCTGACTTTGTGATGAAGAGGAATTCATCAAGCAGAGAAAAATACAAGGATGAGAGGGGAGAGAACTTTCCAGACCGAGTTAAGCAGGGGAGGAAGATGACTAGGCTGGGGTTTTAGGTCTGTGTCTGGCTTTCTCTTTAAATCACACTCCAGAGCCTGTGAGTCTGCTATGGAGCTCCCCACCATCAGCCACTTCACATCCCGACTTCTTGGTGTGACGTTTGAGGCTCTTTGTGACCCTGCCCATCTCTCCGTGGCTGTCGTCTGTCACTTTGCATCGACAGCTCTGGCCACAGGAGATCAGTGACCCTGGTTTTGAGGAGCTGTATTCTCACTTCTCCAAAACTGGCTCCTCTAACGTGTTGCAGATCTCTGCTTCCCCACTGCCTGCTGATATTATCTCGCCTCCTGTCATTTAGAAAAATGTATGTGTTCACCAAAGTCATTCTGGGGGACTGAATATAAACAGGACAATGATCAGATCATATATAAAATTAGAATTCTGACCTGCAGCTTCCATCAACCTGCCCAGAAATTCACTGCTAAGTACAGTGAGTGACCCTGGGAGCCAGCCCGCTGTGAGTCAGCCTGGCAGGGACCCAGCCTGTTTCGAGGGATGATCCAGGAGGCTGACAGCGAGCCCTGGACAGCTGGCCCCAGATGGCCAGACAATCTGTGATTAACAATAGACAGCTTCCCCACTTCTCGTCCCAACTTCCACCGTAGGGAAAGCCAAGCATGCACTGCTCTGTGGTCACATAGGTGGGTCCCCTCCTCAGGGCCCCCCATCTCAACACTCCTAGGCCTGCAGCCTCCCATCAGGGCCCACCAGAGGAATTCATCAAGCAGGGAAAATGCAAGGATGAGAGAGAAGTCTCATCAAAGATGAAAAGGTCTTCCCTTTTTTCCTCTGCCTGTTGAGTCCAACTCGCTTGCTATTAGCAAGTTCTGAATAGAGTTCGCTCTCCTTGTTGGGTTGGTCTTTATTTCCACAATTTGCAAAACTGTTAAAACAACAGTCAGCAAGATAGTTGTATTGCAGGGCCCTGCACTTTATATATTCAGGAAATGCTCAATTATTTTTTTCCTTTGTTACATCAACTCCCTAATCAGGACAGAAAGTGCTTAGCGAGAAGTGGTCAGATACTTCAGTCACTAAGAGACTCTTCGAAGCCATTGTGCTGGGTTTATACATGCACTGCTGTGATATTTCTTGCCTCCTCAGTGGTCCATGCTGTCTGGGTGTGTGGTCACAGCCCTCATCCTCCAATCATAGAGCCAACAGTGAGAACACACCCCGTGGGGCTCCCGTGCTTTATTCCTCCCCAGCTGTGGAACACTGGCCGGTCACCTAACCTTTGCAAGGCTGTCTCATCAGTCGTAGATTAGGGTTAGTAATCATTGCCAAACAAGTCTCAGGATGTAAAGAGAAAAATGCTTATTAAAACATTCTCAGCTTGGTGTTCTTTTTCTTGACATGGGTGGATACACAGGCATTTGCTCTGTGACAATTCATTGAACTGTATATTTATGCTTGTGCACTTTTCTGTACAAGAGTTGGCAACACAAAAAGATCAGAAAGAGTTGTCTAGTTCAGCTTAATGGGGTCTTAATAACGTTATAAATATTATTTCTCTTTCTTCCTCATCATTTCCTAGTGTAAGGCGGATGACCAGAGCTAATGCTGTGAAAGTGCTACACTGAGGGACTGAGAGCAATGCGGCGACAATTCAGCAAGAATCTATTTGCAGAAGGTTCAGAGGGAAGCATCGCCAGTCACGCGTGGGAGGGTACCCTCTGAGGAGCTGCCATGCAAAAGCTTGGGCTTGGCTGACTGTGCATTCAATCTGAGCGAACCGTTTAGCGTGGCCATTAAACTCTTAAGACCCTCCGCAGCACACACACGAGAAACACACCCAAACTAGACCAGAACAAAACCCATCTCAACACAGCTGCAGGTTTCAATTAAAGTATAATGTTCGTATCCCAGGAGGCAATGCACCCACTGACTCCTGGCCTATCAGCCCATGTCTCTATCATACGTGTTTGGTATGAAGCCTCTTAGGATGGGCTTCCACCAACAGTCATGTCCACCATTCAGGGAGCAGGATCCAAAGAGGGTCTTATAGCCCTATCATAGGAAGATCTGGAGAAGTTAACCTTATGGAAATGTTTGGAAGCTGGTTGGGAGGGTTCCACATATGTGAAAAGATTTTACCTAGAGTGATCGGATTTATTCTTGTGGTCCAGTGAGGGAAGACTTCAATTGCAGAAGCTCTGTGGCCACAGTCAGGGCCATTGTAAGTATGTTTGCACTGGGGGCAGGATGATAGGTTACGTGCTTTCTGCTATGGGATGAGCTGTTCTCCAGAAAGATAGATTGAAGCCCTATTTCCCTGAATTTATAAATGTGACCTATTTGGAAACAGGGTCTTCGTGAGGTCGTTAGGGTGGACTCTAATCCAGCATGGCTGGTGTCCTTCTAAGAAGAGACAAGACGCACAAGCTGTGTGAAGATGCTGAAGTACAAAGAGGCGGACATGTGGCCTCCACTGGAGGCAGCAGGCTGCGCTGTGCGGCTCCTGGTCAAGGTTGCCAAGGACTATGGGCAACAGCCAGAAGCTAGGAGATAGCACGACTCTGCTGCCACCTTGATTTCAAGCTTTCAGCCTCCAGGACTGTGAAAGAGTACAATTCTATTGCTTTTTTGAGACAGGGTCTTACTATACAGTTTAGCCTGGCTTTGAACTCACTATGCAGCTCAGGCTGGCCTTGAACTTGTGGGAGCTTTTCCTTCCTCAGTCTCCCAAGTGCTCGGATTACAGGCAGGCCTTGCCACACCAGGCTTGCAATTCTATTGTTTGAAGCTCCTCAGTTGGTGGCACACTGTGTTGGTGGCCAGAGGAAACAAATATGCCAAAAGTCCCATTGCTAGCCTCCAAGGCCTTGTTAACCAGACGGCAAGAGTGAAGGTAAGCTTGCCTTCTACCACTTTCCACATTTGTGTCTTTCGGCCACCTAACAGTCTTCTGACCCCTGGTCCTCTTGTCCTTGGACACTTCCTCAGCAATGCCCAGGGGGTAAACCCTTGAGACACCTCTGAACACATTCTATCTTCCCTTCTTGCCCTCTTCCAGGCTCAGCGCTGCCTGGGCGCAGAGCCAGGGGCTCTGTGAGGCCCAGGCTCTGGGCCAGGGAGCTACTATCATTTTCTCTTGCTCACCACAGACGTGAGCAGGGGTCGGGATCCCCGTGGGAAATGTACAGGGAAGGCCTGAGCTGCAAAGGATTCACCTATGCGTGAACTTGTGGGCTACACACTCATCTATGCTCTCCGGACAGCCTGCGTTGTACCCGCGGGCCCAGTTTGTAGATAAGGTTGTAACTCTGCAGCTGATTGTAACGTTCAACAGTCCAGAAACACACTGAAAGCACTCATAAAGCAACTCATTTTTCCTCCCACTGCAGGCAGGAATGTTCTGGGAAGACTTTGCCGAGATAGGCGAATGATTTGCTTTTCAAAAAACTGTACATCAGGACCTCCGTGTGATTCTCGGCCCTGCCCTGCTGATGCACGCGGAGCTTCTCCCGGCGCCTGCCTGTCCTCTCCTCGGGGTGATAAAGAGGTGGCTGTGTAGGTCGAGATCAGACCCAGAAAAGGAGGGCCCGGAACACTCTCCCCTAGGACAGCGAGTACAGCGTGGTCCTCCTCTGACCTCCTTAAAAAGACCACAGGGCCTGGCAGGCTCGCTCTCTTCCTGTCTCACGTGTCCCAGATGCAATGTGCCACTGTGTTGGGGTGTCCCTGCACCCCGCTCCAGGAAAATAGCTCCACTCAAGCACCTCAGTAGGGGGCTGGGGATGCAACAGGAGATCATATTCAACAGCCCACTGCCAACATAGGGACCCATGTGTGTCAGTCTGAAAACCACTCCCAATGGCTCACAAGAATGTAGTAGGTTGATGGCAACCCCCAAACGTTTTGCCCTTGCTGTACCTTCCAGAGCCTGTGGTGTGCCCTTTTTTGGAAAAAGCATCTTTGCAGAGGTACTTGAGTTAAGGATCTTGGGCTGAGATCCTACTGAGTTCCCTGGGTGGACCTGAATCCAATGATGAGAGTCTTCATGAGACAAAGAAGAAGAGAAAGTCATGGGAAGACACAGGCAGAGTTGGAGGGATGCGGCCACAAGCCAAGGAGTGCCTGGAGCCACCAGGAGCAAGGGGCACAGGAGACAGATTCTGCTCAGTGCCTTCAGCAAGTGTGTGGCCCAGTCAATGCCTTCAGTGTGCACTCCCACACTGCAGGGTTTCCATAGCTTTGACCCTCCACTCAAGTAATATGACATGTCTGCTGCAGGCATCTGAGTGGGTCTGTCGAGGACAGCTGCAAGTCCTGTCCATCCCGGAGGCCTCCCTGGGACCTGGACACACTTGGGGGCTCACTAGAGACCTCAGCCTTGTGTCAGAAAAAATGGCACAGTTCTCCTCTTAGAAGTCTATCAGAGGAAATAATTAAGAAAGCACACAAAGATTTAAACTTAAAATGTTCATCAGAGTACTGTCTGAAAAATTAGTCTTGCCATAGTAGAGCCAGTAAATCTGTGAAGGTGCAGCTGTACAAAGGAACCCTGTGTGCTGGGTATAGTGGTGCTTGCCTGTAATCCAGCACTTGGGAGGCTGAGGCAGGAGGATTGCTACAACTTTGAGGCCAACCCGGGTTATATAGATAGTTCAAGGCCAGCTGGCCCTACATATCAAGACTCTTATCTCAAAAAGCCAAGCAAAACAAAAGAACTCTATGTGATCTTTAAAATGACATTATAGAAATGTAATTATTGATGTGGAAGTATCTACACAAATTTTTTTTATACAAAAAACATTTTATGGCTGAAAATGGTGGCACACACCTGTAATTCTAGTGTTCAGGAGGCTGGAGCAAGTTCAAGGTCAGTCTGGGCTACACTGTGAATTCAAGCCAGCCTAAGAAACAAAACAAAACAAAACAAATATATATATATGTGTGTGTATAGTATTGTTTTAGTTACTTTTTTTTTTGTTGCTGAGACAAAATACACAACACCTGAAGTTAAAGCTTTATTGTGGTTCACAGTTTGTAGAGTTGCAGTCCGTAGTAGGCCTGCTCTAAGGCAGGGTGACATGGCAGAGTGGCATCACAGAGGGCAGTTCATGGTAAGGGAGGCAGGGGGCAGTGAGCAGCAGTCGCTTCAGAAGCAGCAAGCCAGGAAGCAAGCCTGCCTTTATATTCCACCCAGGCTACACGCCCTGCGGGCAGTGCCACCCACACCCAGGGTGGGGCACCCTGAAGCCAGCATCACACACCCTAGATCCAGCTAGCTCTGAAAAGCTCCGCCTGTGAGTGCCTGAGGCTTTGGGGACAGAGCTAGAGAGAAGCCATAACAGCTATGATCTCATTATGAAAGAGGTGCATGTATTATGCATATATATAATGCATCTAGAAGACAGTGTTTTTTGTTTTTTCTTTTTTTTTTTGTGGCACCGGGGATTGAACTCACAACCTCATACCTATCAGGCAGGTGCGTAAGGCACTGAACCAAACTCCCGGCCCTAGTTTTTTGAGGCAGGGTTGCACTATGCAGTTCAGACCAGCCTTGCACTCGTGTTGTAGCCCAAGCCGGCCTCAAACTCACAATGCTCCTCCTACCTCAGCCTCCCGAATGCTGGAATTAAAAGCATGCGCCACCATGCCCGGCTTAGAAGACAGTGTTAACAGTGATTTTCTTTAAAAGAGTAGTTATTGTGCTTCTCTGTGTTGTCCATAATTATGTGATTTGCAATATAAAAAAATATTTGTAATATTAAGAAGAAGCAAAGACATTTAATTTGAGAGAAAGAAAAAAGCAAAACCTCTGAAACCTGTCACCAGTCACATAGTGAGAATATTATTTTGCCAAGTGAAGCACTGATTTAGGGAGCACCGGGCAGCTCTTGCTCCTGGGAGTCAGAGAGGCCGCATAGAGATGGAGTTGTCACGAGTAGGCTAGAAAGGAGAGGAATACTGAATTGGACACCTGCATGACTTCTCAGAGCCTTCTGCATGCTAACATCCTCGTAAATCTCCAAGAGACACATTAGATCCCTCCCGTCTTGTTCAGTAATGGAGCCAGGGTCACATCACAATACTTCTGCTCTGAGAAACATGGATTGGGAAATCTGGGAATAGTATTTGACAAAAACCAGTTCAACAGAGTTAAGAGCAATCCATCCAGACATGACATGAGGAAAAATGTTCTCAGATTATATATTGCTGAGAAAGCCCGGCTGCTCCACACCAAATATGAGCAAAAGTGAGCTGTAAACCAAAAGAAAAAGCAACGGTGTCTGCAGTCTTAAACATTGGCCAGTGAGACAAGGAAGTGGCTGTGGATTGGGTGCTGTGGCCCTCTGGGCTCTGGGTTTTAGAAGAATGCTGAGCTTCTAGAGCCGGTCCTGAGCGTTGTGGCCATTGACAATTGTATGAGGTCACGGAGGAGAGAATGAACAAAAGCCTTGCTAGTCACCCATCATTAGCTTGAACTGGATCTGCCCAGGCGCTGGTGTATATAAAGGAGACCGGAAATGGGTCTCTTCCTGCTGTTGACCAGTGGGTTAGAACGGATGTCATCTCTGATCATGGAGACGAGTGTGCATCTCAGCATTTTGGAGATGATCCCGGGGGCCCTTTGCACACTTCCATGACAGGGAGATGTATGTGAACAGCCTTTCCCGCCCAAGTTGCCCAGAGTGTTAAATATGCTGTCTCCCTCCCGCCTTCCCTCCTTCTCTTCTCTCCTCATTAGGAATCAGGAGGCATGAACCCTGTTTGCAGCTCAGTTGAAGGCTTGCAGGGGTAGAGGACAGGCAGGGGCTGGATGTCATTTCTCAGCCTGCACAGGATACAGGGAGACCTTTGCCAAAGGAATGTGAGGGGACATCCTGCCTTGGTGGGTCACTCCTGGATTTTAACTTCCTGCCCCACGACCCAGTGCCCCTGCTTCGCATGGAGTGCTGGCCTTGCTGCCTTCCTTCTTCCTGTTGTCCTTTCCTCGGCTCGCGGGCCTTCCTGCCTGCACAGACGTTTAGCCAGGGGGCAGCCATAGGTGCTTTTGCAAAGGTGCTGATTATTCCCTCCGTCCCCCCATGGTTTTTACTGGGTTTTCACTCCCTAGCCCAGGAGCACAGCTGTATCCTCCACCCCACACCCCACCTCCTCCTGCTCCTTCCCTGGTGCAAACCCCACCCTTCAGAGCACAGGAAAGGCCCCTGGGCAGTTGTTCACCTGGCTCCCAAGCAGTGCAACTGACCCAGGGTTCCCCAATCCCCAGGTTTTGAAACCCCGGAGTGACTTCCATGCAGGACCCTTGGTAGCAGCTGATACCAGTTACATATGGCACAGCGCAACCCCAATTTCTTCCCCTCTCCCCAGGTTGGATCTAAACCATATTTATTTTACTATCTTTGTATTTCTCAAGCACATCCTTCTCCCTTCATTTGCAATGCAACTGACTGGGCAAGGCAACTCCTCGGGCCGCAGTCTGCAGAGGATGTCTGTGTGTGGCTGGAGCGCGCCGGCATGGGGTGGCTGCTATGAGCAGAAGCAGGGCGCCTGGCCGGTCTGCATGTGCACCTGTCTGTGTAAGCCGCTGCCCCCACCTCTCCAGCCTCCTCCAGCCCCCTCCCCTCGTTCTCCCAGCACTCACCTGCACTGCAGAGCCCAGCTGCCCAGTCTTCCGAAACCCCTTTAATGTGCCCTCCCCTGGACAGGACTGTCCTGCCACAGGTGCCCGTGGGCTCGCACTGTACGTTCGCCTCCGCAGCCTCACTTTTCTGTAGCCCCCTGCTTTCTGGTCTCTCCGAATAACGGGCTGGGAATTCTCATGGGACACAGACTTGGATTTTGTTTTTGTTCTCTGCCATTTTTAGGGCCTAACAGGATAGAAGGATGAGACAATCATTCAGAAAAAGTCAGTCTCCCAGGATAATGCACACAAACGCATGAATTACTCTCTGTGACCGTTTGTTGAGACATGTCAACGGAAGACATGCCTAGCCAATTAGTGAAGCACCGTTCTGGGGGTGTCCATGCGGTGTTTCCAGTGTTGATGGGCAGACAGGCCGGCAAGCTGAGGAGGGAAAACCCTCCCTGGCTGTGGATGGCACTAACCAATACGCTGGCAGCCTGGATGGAATAAAAACAAAAGGAAAGAGCCAGGCATGGTGGCACATGCCTGTAATCCCAGCACTCAGGGACTGAGGCAGGAGGTTTGCTGTGTTTGAGAACAGCCTGGGCTACACAGGGAGTTCAGGACCAAGAAACTGCTCAAAGGGAAATTATATTGTGTGATCAGTCTTGCATGCCTGTATCTGGTAACCTGAGCAACTACTTTGAAGGTAACACTACGTAATATAACAGCAGTTGTTAAATTCCTATCATCTTGTTTTGAAATCCTACATCGCTGTTGTTTTTATTGTTGTTGTCATTGTCATTTTGCTTTCGTTATTGTTTTTTGATTGTTTGTTTGCTTCTTGATTTTGTGGGGTTTTTTTCTCTTTAAAAAAAAAAAAAAAGACCAGCATGCGTGGACTGCACAGTGAGACTTTGTGTCAAAAAAAAAAAAAAAAAAAAAAAAAAAAAGGAAAGGAAAAGAGGAGAACGTGTGGCTGCTTGGGTGAGTTTCAGTCTGCTGACTGTATACGTCACTTGGCTCTGCTTCCTTTGGATCCTGGTCTCCAGTTTCTGCAGTCTTCCGATGCAGATAGGCACAGCGACTCTCCAGTGAGCTCCAGGCCTTCGAGCTCGGGCTAGTGCGGCATCCTTGGTCCTGGTTCCACGGCTTCCATCTTCTCGGGCTGAGCAACTCCCGGAGTCTCTGGCTGCCCAGGACCGGAGAGCCACTGCGGACCCTCCTGCCTCTGCCCCCTTGGTGTACTTAACAAATCCCCTTACACAATTGCTCATATCATTTCTGTTGAGAGCGCTGACTGATCTCCTCTCACTGGAGAAACACTTCACACTTCATGAGCACCCACTTCCATCCCCTGCGGAGGCTCCCTTCCTAGTGTGGAGTTGCTCCGTCCACAGGGTTTGCCTCTGGACAGAAGGGTGTCTGTGTAGTGGCTGCTTTGGTTGGCATTTTTTCCAGCTTTGCTTTCTGTAACGAAGGACCTGAGTGACTTCAGCTGCCTTTCAAAAACTGAACTACAATCCCCAGTGCCAGAAAAAAAAAAAAAAAAACAAAAAAGATTTTGTCAAAAACTGAACTGTTTTCTATGGGAGCAAAACAAAAACGGCCACAACAGTGCTGTAGTTTGGATGTCGAATGTCCTCCATTCTCTAAAGACCCATGGGTCAAAGGCTTACTGCCTGGGCAGTGGGACCTTTAACAGGTGGGCCCTGGTGGGAGGTCCTAGGCCTGAGACTCTGTCCTGAAGGGACTCAGGGCTCTGCCTCTCTCTCGCTCCCTCTCTCAGTTCCCTGTGGTGTTAGCAGTGTCGGTCTGCTCTGTGCTCCTGTCATGATGTCCAGGCCCAAAGCAATAGGGCCAATTGATCATGGATTGGAGCTTCCCAAACTGTGAGCTGAAATAAAACCTTTCTCTCTGTAAATCAATCTTCTCAAGTATTCTTTGGAAGGCTAACACACACACACACACAAACACACATGCACCCCAGAAAACAGACACGACTTGGACAAGAGCAACATAGGGTCACAGTTCAGGGTGATGCCCCTCTGCTGTCTGACTACTTGTCACCAAGTCTGGGCCCTGCCACATCTGGACAAGTGACTTAAACTTTGCACACTTCAGTTTTGTTTTTGCAGAGCTGAAGATTGAACCCAGGGACTTAGGCATGTTAGGAAAGTTCTCTGCCCTGAGCTACACCTCCATCTTTTAGTTTTTGTGTCTGGAAAGTGGGGATGATGACAAAACCTTCCTTGGGGATCGTGTGAACATTGAATGAGTAACTGTTCCTGGCCCATAGTAAGTGCTCAATAAATACTATTCCCAGTAGATTTCATGGCCCTGGAGCTGCATCTCTTACTGGGGACCTTCGGGGAGAGGCACAGGTGTGTGGAGACTCTCCTGGGCAGGCTTGTCGGAGCTGCTGAGCACAGGATGCAGGCTGATCCTGTCTCTGGGTTGTTGCAGAAAACCATCTGGAGCATGCAGCGCAGCTGGAAACAGCTTTAGGTTTGGACAATGGCCACACTCCAGCTTCATCCCAACCAGTGCAGCCTTGGTCCTCAACTTTGGAATTTTTTTTTTTTGTACCGGAAATCGAACTCAGGACCTCACACTTGCCAGGTTGTGCCACTGAGCTAAATCCCTGGCCCTCGGTGCTCAGCTTTGGAGGAAATAAAAGGAAATGTGACCAGAAGAGCTAGCATGGCAGGAAGAGCAATGCAGAAAATGCATGTCCTCCCTTTTCATGTGAGGTTTTTCAAAGACTAAGGGATTCGGTTCTATTTTCTCTTAGGGGAGCAATGTTGCGTGCCCTTCAAAGCTGTCAGTGCTTTGTCCGCCTTTCTTCTTGTGTGCGGAGAACAAGTGGGAAAGAGACCCAAGACACTGGGGAGAAGCCAGGTGACGAGGAGGCAGAGGGTGGCATCTGGAAGGTGAGGAACACCAGGGGTTGCCAGTGTCATCTGAATGTGACTCTCAGGTGCCAGAGGGGCAGGGAGGGACCTGATGAGAGCAAGCCCGCCATGCCTGGAGTTTGGACTTTTGGCCTCTGGAGTTATGAGGAACACATTCCTGTTGTTTAAGCTGCTTGGTTCTTGGTACCTGTTTATGGCAGCTGGGAAACAAGTACACAGCTGCTGCATCTCTGACCCACCAAGGTGGAATGCCAGCCCCTGCTTCTTCCCAAGCTCTTCAGATTCTCAACTCCTTCCTTTCTCCTCTAACCAGACCCTCATCATCCCTCACCTGCTTTACTTCAACAGTTAAAGACTCATGTCCATCTGCAGCAGTAGCTAGAGCAATCTTGTTAAGTGACACATTGCTGGGAATCTCCTCATCCTTCCGGATTCTAGTGCAGAAGGCCACATGGCCAATAAAAAGAAGCTCTTTGATACTTTCTATGGCTTGGATGTAGTTTGTGTGTCATGGGTTTATACGTGGAAAGCCTGGTCCTAATGTGGTAAAGTTAAGAGATGCTGAGCCGGGCATGGTGGCGCACGCCTTTAATCCCAGCACTCGGGAGGCTGAGGTAGGCGGAGCGTTGTGAGTTCGAGGCCGGCTTGGGCTACAACGCGAGCACAAGGCCGGCCTGAGCTACATAGTGCGACCCTGCCTCAAAAAAAACTAGGGCTGGGAGTTTGGCTCAGTGCCTTAAGCGCCTACTCTGGCAGGCGCGAGGTTGTGAGTTCAATCCCTGGTGCCACAAAAAAAAAAAAAAAAAAAAAAAGAGATGCTGGGACCAGCCAAGTATAGTGGCACCCTATACTCATTAGGCTGAGGCAGGAGGATCACTGCAAGTTCAAGACCAGCTTGGGCTATGTAGCAAGACCCTGTCTCAAGGGCCCAGGGATATAGCCCAGTGGCACAACATCTGCCTGGCAAGCACAAAGTCCTGAGTTGGATTCCTGGTACCAAAAATAAATTAATTAATTTTAAAAAGAGACCCTGTGTCAAAAATTAAAAAGTGGTGGGAGCAGTGATGCCCTTAAGAGGTGGAGTGTAATCCGGGAATGGTGGTGCACTCCTTTAATCCCAGCACTCAGGAGGCTGAGGTAGGAGGATCATTGTGAGTTCAAGACCAGCCTGGGCTACAAAGTGAGTTCAAGGCCAGCCTGAACTGCATAGTGAGACCCTGTCTCAAAAAATAGGGCTGGGGATTTAGCTCAGTGGCTTAAGCGCCTGCCTGGCAGGTGCGTGGTTGTGAGTTTGATCCCTGGTACCAAAAAAAAAGAGGTGGAGTGTAGTGAGGAGGTTATAGGAAGCAGTTCCCTCAGAAGGGATTAGTGCAGTTCTCATCCATTCTTATGTGCTGCTGGCGCCTGTGATTTTTACCCTTTTTCTCTCTGGTCTACAATCTCATGGGCCTTTACAATCTCAGTCTCCTTTACACCTACAGTTTTCAAGCCTCCTGTGTGGCACAAAGCAGGGCAGAGACACAGAGAGAAGCTGGAGCAAGCAACCCTTCCTTGGGACTTTCCAAGTATGTCAGTCAGTCAGTTCCCCTTGTTGTGCTAGTTGTCGACCGGGAAAGTAGCTCAATGATAGAGCGCTTGCCAAGCATGTGCAAGGCCCTAGCTCAATCTTCAGCACCACAAATACTGCTTCAGTCTAGCTTTCTGTCTCTTATATCCACAAGAGTCTTCTTTGGTATAGCGGACTAGCCTAATGCAGATTCTCAACAAGACTCAGGGCCACCATCTCCCTGCCTTCCCTACAGGGCCCAAATGTTTTTAAATCTCATGTGCTGCACCTGCCAGCGAAGTTGTACTGTGCTTTCTCTCAGGTCTGTGGGAGGACCTTTCCTCTGTGGTGAGCAATTCTCCATGGAACAAGGTGGATCTCTTGTGACTTTTACCTCCTAAAACAGGTGGTAAGATGAGAAAAGCCCAAGGTGTCATTTCCAGAGGTACCCTCAGCTGTCTTCGTTTTCTCTGACTGCTGCACCAATTACCACAGATTTGAAGACTTAAAATGAGAGAAGTGTGTTCTCTCAGGGTTCCAGAGGCCAAAAGCCTGAAATGAAGTTGTTAAAGGGCCACGACTCTGCCATCAAAGTTTTGAGAAAAGCAGCTATCCACGTGGACCTTCCCTCTTCCATGTCCCGGGGCTCCGGGCACTGCCTGGCACACATAGTCCTGTCACCTTTAGTGATATAGTAATCACATCACTTAGTGATGGTGTCGCCATGATCTCTGTCTTTCCATGGCCATCAGCTGTGTATGTCTCTCCGGAACTTTCCCCCTCATCTCCTGTAAGGACAATTGTCACTGGATTTAGGTCCTGCCTATTCAATCCAAGGTGGTTTTACTTGAGATCTTTAGCTTAATTACATCTGCAAGACCTTTTTCTGAATAAGATCAGGCTCGGAGTTTGCAGGTGGAAATCTCTTTGGAAGCTATATCCAACCCACTAGAGGAACTTTGCTAACAAATGCCCCTCCCCGGGGATCCTCTGTCATGACCCTGGGTCACCCTCTTGTCATTTCTTGGCAGGCTTATCCTGAGTCTTTGTGCCTCATCTCTTCTCTAGTCCACCCCTGGGCAACATCAGGATGATCCTTCTACGGTGCAACGGATCAAGTCATGGTTCTTGCTTTAAAAGCAAGCCTCGAAAAAATGAGCCTGTATCAGCACTCCCATTCTGAGCATTTCAGAAAATATATTGTAATGGAAACATTTCCCAGCTTCCAAACTGCAGAGAATCTGCTCCAATTTGCAGATTAGAGCAATTTAAGTGCATTCTTTTGAGCCATGTCTGTGTACAGCTCCCCACCCTGACGCCCGAATTAATGAGTTAATATCAAGGCTCCAGTTTCTACCCAGATGCTTTATCTAATTGGATGTAAATTAAATACACATACTTAGTAAAGTGAGTTTGGAAACCCCACAATCCCCTGCAGAAAACAAACTTCCAAAGGTTCAGTATGACCAACCAGTTCCCTTAGACACTAGCATAGGATCATTTTCTTCAGTTTGCCACGCTTCATCACAAATCGGGAACTCAGAACTCCCACCAACCGTGAGTTACCACAAGAGGAAGAAATGGTTAGTTGGGCCCAGACCCAATTCACTTAAGACCATGGAAAGCTGCTTCATTTCTACAAATGCACGAAATCAAAATAAAGTGAACAATGCTTTGTGAAGATGTCTCAGTGATCCTAAAATGCTGCTTCTCAATGATGTACCACAAGTCACTTGTTGGATAATTTAGATTTCCAAAACCACTACGCAGACTGAACTCCCAGTGACTCATGAACTTTCCCCATTGGAAAGCAAATCATATTTTAAAAAATCTAATTGTATCACTAAAGCCTCGACAATAATGAATCAAAACACCAATCAGAAATCCCAGTCAAGCTGGGACGGCAGCTCGGCCGGCCCCGGAGCAATTGCCCGGCAGGCATGAGGCACAGACTGGCGACTCAGAGATGCAAACGAGTGCCTTTGTCCAGACTCTTGACATTTGTCCCCTCAAGCACAGTAACTGGCTCCCAGTTTGTCTCTCTGCCTCTTGGCTCTCATTTCTCTAATCCATTCGTTCTCTCCAGGGATGTGAGGCTCATCTTTGCTGAGAATACTTCTATAGCTCCCTAGTGCCCCTGGAACAAACAATGGTTGCACTTTTTCAACTTTTTTTTCTTTCCTTCCTTCTTTCTTTCTTTCTTTCTTTCTTTTTTTTTTTTCACTTGAAATCAAACTCGGGACTTTGCACTTGTCAGGCAGGCACTTGGGCCACTGAGCTATATAACCTTGACCACACTTTTATAATGTCATTTGAGGGCCCCTGAAATCTGCCCCTAACATATCTTTATAATTCCATCTCCCTTCATGTCACTGTCACTAGACACCAGACATTCCCCTCTTGATTAATTCAGATCTATCTAAGACTCTTCATTCACAAAGCTATTGTACCATGGAGTACATTCCTATAGAAATCAAGCCTAAAGCACAGTTCGAAGAAGTTTGTGCCTATAGATGCATCCTACCCCGTGTGCTCTTCTTAGTGCGTCTGACACTCATGTCATACAGGTGTGGGTCTATGCACCTCCCTTTGAAGCTGTGTAGACGCCTGGGCTGAGTTTGGTGAGGCAATGCAACATGACATCCAGTCCAGGTTAGGTCATAACCAGGACACAGCTTCTGTCTAAGTCTCTCTCTTGGGACGCTAGTCCATGGGTCCCAGTCACCATATTGCCAGGAAGCCCAGGGCACATGGAGAAGCCAGCCTGGTATTTGAGCCTACAGCCCCAGTGAGGCCCTCAGTGGACAGTCAGCAGCAGTGGTGAGATGTGTGAGGGAACAGGCTACCGATAATTCCATTGTCCGCCCTACAGACTGTAGGCGAAGCACCTGAGACAGACCTGTGCTCCTCTGTAGCTTTCCAAACTCCCGAGCCCAGGAACCGTGAGAAATAATAAATGACAACTGTTACTTTAAATCGCTATAGAGCAATTTGTTATGCAGTGGAAGCTGACCAACACAGTGTTGCTTGTCCAGTTTTACTCACCCCAGATAGCAAATCTTGGTTATCAGTAGATAGTATCAAATGCGGGAATCTATAGGGAAAATGACCACCCAAGGATTTTTCAATTCTAAACTTTTTGGCAAAAGAAGAGAGATCATTTGAATCCTGATGAAGAGCTGAGGAGTATGTTTGTGCTGTATGTGTAGTAGTTTAAGCATAAATAAATACAACAGAACACAAATGCCAGTCAGTGAAGTTCTGATTACAACCATCTGTCCTGCCTCTGTGAGTTCTGCTGGGGTGCAGCAGCTAATGTGGTATTGAGAAAGGCATGTTCGGGTGCACTTAGATTCCTGTTATTTGCATTAAGTTACTTCTCTACTGTGTCCTCCACTATTCTTTATTCAGCTGCTTGTTGCAGCACTGGTTACTTGTCATTTGAAAATCTTAATACTAGCCACATGTCATAGCACACACCTGTAATCCCAGCACTCTGCTGAGGCAAGAGAATTGCGAGTTTGAGTTCAGCCTGAGAAGCTTAGCCAATTAGCGAAACCCTGTTTCAAAAAGAAAGAAAGGAAGGAAGGAAGAAAGAAAATGCTGGGATATAGCTTGGTGTGAAGGTCCTGGGTTCCCCAGTACTTAACAAAAATCTTTTTTTTTTAAATTCAGATCTTTAGTAGCAATCTTTAGACACTCTAGACTAAAAAAGTAACTTGTTAAAGCATGCACAAAAGTATAACAGTGAATAAAAACCACAACTGACAAATATATTGGTTATAATTTCATGCATTCATAACCAAAGAACATGGCCAAGTTTTTCTAAAAAAAAAAAATCTTAATTGCATTTTCAGACAGTCTCTGTCTTGGCAGGGTGCTTGGTCAATTTGGCTTTGAGTTCCAAAGTTTTGTCCACTGGTTTGGATAATGATTTGCTCCATTAAACATCTGATTCATTCCTAAGAACTATGTAATGTCTTCAGATGGGTATTTTAAGATTTTTTTGTTATTGTTGTCAATCAGTTCTTAGATTGATTTTCAACAGTTTTAGCCATTAAAGGTAAATACTCAGTTGTTTTACTGTGTCTCCTTGGAAAGCCAGTCCTGAGTTGTCCTCTTGCTATCTGCTATACTTACTGGTCAGCTTTCTGTTACTAGGATAATATACCTGACATCTGCTGTTTAAAGAAGAGATTCATTTTGGCTCATGGTTTCATGAGATTCAGTCCATGGCTGACTGGCTCTGAGGCAGAAGCATCATGTCAGAAGGGGATAGCAGAGGACAGCTGCTTACCTCTGGCATCTGGAAAGCAGAGAGAGGAGTAGGAGAAGCCAAAAGTAAGGGGTTATGCCCCTATGACCTACCCCAAAAGTGTGCTTTATTGGTCTCGTGAACATCTCCCAAGCCTGTCAGGTTGACAATCAAGATTAACAATCAAGATCTCTTCCTGTTTTCTTTTGCTTCTCTGGCTGAGGGTCACTGGCAGCACATGGACATGCCCATTTGTTTCTTGCTTAAGAGCCCTGATTTTCACTGAGGTGCAGGGAGACAGAAAAAATAATGGTTAAAAATAGACTTAGAGCCAGGCATGGTGGCATATGCCTTTAATCCCAGCACTTGGGAGGCTGAGACAGGAGGACCACCATGAGTTCAAGGCCAGCCTGAACAACATGCAAGACACTGACTCAAAAAATAAAACAGACCAAAACCACAACCACAAACAGACATAGGACTGGCTGAAAGTCCCTGGATCTTCACAGCCTACCCTAGAATCAGCTGACATTGGCTTCAGAGCCTGGATGCTTGGAAGACTCAGCCCTCGATTATGCCAGTGGTGGGGACAGAAGTAGGTAATCTAAAGTGAGCCACATGCAGTGGCCGTTTTGCAGGTCTCCCTGGGTGTCACTGTGCCTGGGGTGAGGTGGTTGTAGGAGGCTGGGGCTGAGGGAAATGGGAGGGTAACGGCAGAGCCTTGTACGATGAGACACCCAGGAGCGTAAATGACCAAGTGCTGAGGAAAGGAGCTACAGAATTATAACAAAGAGAAGCCAGGTCCATTTGTCCACAGCAGCTGCTGGAGACCAGTGCTTTGTCCTGCTTTGGAGGGGCCACCAACCAGCAAGCTTAGGCTTCCCCAGGTGGGGGTCAGGAGAGCTCCCATGCCCTTTCTCAACGCTGAGGGCTGAGGGTCCTCACAGGACTTTGAGCTACCTCTACGGTCCCTTCCTTTGCCATCACTAGTGCTTTTTAATCATTTAAAAATAATTGAAATCTCAATCACTCATTTTAATCTTTTTTTTTTTTGAGACAAGGTCTTGCTATGTAGTTCAACCTGTCCTTGAACTCACAGCAATCCTCCTGCCTCAGCCTCTTGAGTGCTGGGATTACAGGCATATGCCACCACTTCTGGAAAAATGGGTACTCTTTTTTTTTTTAATCACTCGTTTTAAGAAACAATTCTGTTATGATAATGTTGATAAGGATAGTAGCTTAGCTATGAGCACCAGCGTGTTAGCAGTCATGTCACACTTATATCATGTTTTACCTTCATGACACCGCCATAGAATACTGTCATCAGGTGGGGTGGAAAGCAAGGCATATTGAGGGTAAACAAGGGGCTGTGGTTGCACAGGCAGGAAGGACAGGGCTGGGTAGCAGCCTGGGCTACCCAGTGCTATCCCTGGACCTGGATCCAGTCTCCGTGAGAAGCGCATTTCAAGCCAGTCTACCGGGATGTTGGTCTCACCAGTTAAATTCTAAAAATGCTTGACTGAAAGAAACATATGTATATGCGTATGTATATGCATATGTATATGTATATGTATGTAAAAATAGTTAAGATAGTTATACTACTGATTTTTCTGAGTTCGCTGAAGAGAAAGATTTGTGCTGGTATTGTTCAGACAATTAAATGCAGATGTCTTGCGCTCTGGGTGAATGATTTGGGGATGATAATACACAATGTATGTACCACTGTTGCCCCTGATTGACGTGCTTTGAAATTTTGTTGTAGTTTTTTTTTTCTTTTTCTCCTTGAAATAAAATGGATTTGGAAAAAAAATGCTTGAAATTGGTGTAGGGCTGGGGTGTAGCTCGGTGGTAGAAAGCCTGCTTAGCATGCACAAGGCCATGGGTTCCATCCCCAGCATCGCCAAACAAATAAATAATGGTGTAGAATGTTGGAAATAAATGAGCTTAATTACCTTTAAATATAAGCCAGGTGGCAGTGTGGGGCAGTGTGGAGCAGTGAAATCATGTGTTTAGTGAGTGCCAGGGCCTGGGTTCACCCCTGGCACCACACACACACACACACACACACACACAGACACGCGCTAATAAATACAAAGCCAATAAAAATAACAACTCTTCTCATAGCCACAAACTGAAATATTAAGAAAAATCCTGAGTTTTTTCCTTGTAAAAATGTAGCATAGCTGGACATGGTGGTGCACACCTGTAATCCCAGCACTTGGGAGGCTGAGGCAGAAGGATCATCACAGGTGTATGGCCAGCCTGGGCTACAAAGGGAGTTCATGTCCAGCCTGAAATAGTGAGACCCTGTCTCAACCCCCACAAAAAACTGAGTGTAAAGATATATGTAACCCAAAATGTAGTAGGCCATTCATTTTGAAATATACAGTTCATGTCTTTTTTTTTTCTTTTGTCTTTAAGATAGGGTTTCACTATGCAGTTCAGGTTGGCCTTGAACTCACTACATAGCCCAGGCTGGCCTCAAACTTGCAGTGATCCTCCTGCCTCAACCTTCCCAGTGCTGGGATTACAGGAGTGTGCCACCATGTCTTTTTTTTTTTTTTTTTTTTTTTGTGCATTGGGGATTGAACTCACAGCCTCGTGCTTGCCAGAAAGGCGCTTAAGGCACTGAGCCAAACTCCCAGCCCTAGTTTTTTGAGGCAGGGTCGCACTATGTAGTTCAGGCCGGCCTTGCACTCACGCTGTAGCCCAAGCAGGCCTCGAACTCACATCACTCCACCTACCTCAGCCTCCCAAGTGCTGGGATTAAAGGCATGTGCCACCACGCCCGGCTTCTTTTCTTTTCTTTTTCTTTTTTTTTTTGTGGCACCAGGGATCGAACTCACAACCTCACGCCGACCAGGCAGGTGCTTAAGCCACTGAGCCAAAACCCCGGGACCATGTCTTTAATTATACTTGTAGCATTGTGCAGTTGCCATCATCACTATCCAATTCCAAAACTTTTTCATCACCTTGCACAGAGACTCTGTCCTGTCCCATCCCTTCTCCTTCCAGCCCCTGGCAATCTTCAGTCTACTTCTTAATCTCTGTGAACTCGCCTTATTTAAAGGTTATTCCATGCAAGTGGAATCGTACACTATTTGACTCCTCTTTCCTTTCTGACTTATTTCACGCAGTGTCATGTTCTCAAGGCATAGTCATCTCGCAGTGTGGAGCGGGACCTTTCCCATGGTGTGGATGGGGCGCATTTTCTTCATCCATGCACTTGCTGACGGCTCCATGGATTGTTGCCACCTCTGGCTGACACAGCTAATGTTGCTATGGACATGGGTATATGTCTCTGCCTTTGGTTCTTTTTTAAAAATTTTTTTATTTTAAAGATAGTAAAATCCAACAAAGCATCACAGAATGAAGTCAATCAAAACAAAGCAGTAGAACTGTACAGAACTTCAAAGAAAGATACTATGAAAACAATAGCTACTGTAGTATATCTTGTTATTTTCAGAAGAGTTGACCATTCCAACAGGTATAGTAAAATCAAACCAAAAAAACCCACAATAAAACCAATAAAAACAGAGTATAAAGTAAGGCCAAAAAAAAATTTAATCAGAATAAAGCAAAACAATGAGAACAATACTGGGCCTTGAAGACAAGACAGAAGAGAATCCCCCATTTTTACTACATTGTGTACTGTCATCTTCCAAAGGATGCTCAGGCTGCCAGCCCCAGGCCTACAAAATGAACAAAACAATACTAGCATTTAGTTGTTCTATGTACAATAGTTGCTATCAATTTAGCCAGACCTCCGAACGAGCAGGTTGCTTTACGGGAGGGTGGGGGGTGGTGCAGAGTTTCTTCCTTGATTCGTAGCCCAAGCACCAGTAGGGTACGGGGGTGGTGCGGGGTGGTGGTGGGGGACCCATGTTTCTCTTCCTGGGGTCCATGCCGGTCGCGCAGGCCCTCGGAAGGCACACTTAGTTGTCTTATGGTTGGAGGCGCTTAGGCCCGGCGGGGCGGGCTCCTGAGAGGCCCATCTCTTTCTCTTCCTAGGGTCCACGCCACTGCTTTTGATTCTTTGGGTGTCTTTCTAGGAGTGGAATTACTGGGTCACATGGTAATTCTAGATCTGATTTTTTAAAAATAAAAAGAAGAAATAATGGAATTGTGAAAAATGTGTTAAAAATTCAGCCTAACTAGAAAGCATCAATTTGCTTCCGTTCTAAAGAACAGTGCCGCCTCTGGTTTGTTTTGTCTTTCCTTTTCAGTAACACCAAGGATTGGTCCCACGGCCTCCTGCATGCTAAACAAGTGGTCTATCAATGAGCTCCGGCTCCAGCTTTATTTATTCATTCTTCACATTTTGAGAGAGGGACTCACCTAAGTTGCCTCAAACTCATGATCCTCCTGCTTCATCCTCTTGAGCCACTGAAACCCCAGGTCATGCACCATGGCACCCAGCTTAGTCTCTCTTCTTGAGGTGATACACAGACTGCAGAGCGGGATCGGTCTGCTGTGAGCGGGCTTTGTATGGAGATGTGAGGTCTCACACGGGAGGGTGTTCCATGGGCCAACAGGAGAAGCTGTGAGCAGATCAAGGGAGGACAGGGGCTTGTTGGGCAGGGAGAGCCCCGAGAAGGCCAGTTCTAGGATGCTGGCCCGGGGCTGAGGATTTGCGAGCTCAAAACCCTGGCCTCTGTCCAAAGTTACCCCCGGCCATTGGAAGGGCCCAGGCAGCTCCAAGGGGATGGTTCCCAGCTGCAGGTGGCTGGAATCTGTGGGCTCAGCCACTCGGAAAGCCCGGAGTCACTGTGGACGGCAGCTGAGTGGGGCTCGGCCAAAGCCGGAGGCTGCCGGCTTCACCAAGCCCTCCATGTCCCTTGGGACATCTTGTCAGAACTTTGTTCTTTCTGCTCAGTTCAAAAGCACCTTTTCCGCGTGCACTTCCGTGAGGTCAGGGCTGCCTCAGTGTGTGGGTGTAGGCAGGAGGAACAGCTGTAACCGTGATCGCCTGGTGGTTCCCACTCTGTTGCATTAAAGTGGAAACACCCTCCGCAGGTGGAAAATAGTGATCTTGAATTTGAGTCATCGGTAAAGGTCTCTGCCATGAATGTGTTTCTCTGCAGCTCTCCGTTCCTTTTGCTTTGAGACAGGGCCTCCCAGTGCAGGCCTGGTCTTGAAGTCACTGTGTAGCCCAGGCTGGCCTTAAACTCACAGCAATCCTCCTACCTCAGCCTCCCAAATGCTGGGATTGCAGGTGTGTGCCACCATCACCAGCCTCTGTAGCCCTTTCTTAGGTGCCTCAGGTGGCGGAGGAGGAAGGGGTTGTTCCGTAATCCGTGCCCCTGGGGAGGGTGCCATGGTTGGCTGTTTTTCACAGAACCAAGGAGTGGCACTCACTGTGGTCCTGAGCTGTGACTCCAGCAGGTGAGGTCGTGGGGGCTGTGGGGTTTCCTGCCCACACAGGCTCTGGGGGACCTGTGCTCACAGCTCCTGCCTACTTTCGGAGGGGACCCCAGAGCAGGCAGGATTTTTCAGGTCTGTCTAGAGCTTAGTTCTCAGCTAAGTCCCTTCTTTGCACTTCACACTCTCCAGCACTTGCTAGATTGCCCCTCAGGCCTACAAGGCTCAGCCTGGTTACAGAATTCAACTAATTTGTGATCCTCTAGCCTCAGTCTCCTAGAACTTCTGTTCTGATTCACAACTCAGTTCTAGGGCTGGTGTCAGGGCTTGTGACTTGTGTGGAGTCTGGCACTCGGGGTTTGTACATGTGGGGACTCACTGCGCGCAGGGATCTGGGAAGGTTGGCCTCCCGGGACACTCGCCTTTCCAGTCACAGCAGGGGAAGGCGCTGGGGCGAGACCCCACAGCTCTAGGTTGAAGCTCTCCTCTGCTTGCATTCTCTGAACCCTCCGTGAGGCTGGCTGAGCAGGTCCAGGGTCCCGGCGGCTGTCACAGCTTCCTTTCCTTCTGAGCACAAGTCTGTCCCATGTTCGCACACGGCAGAAATGCTCAGCGGATCTGAGTGTGGCTCTGGAGTTGAAGGACCAGGCTAAGAGTCCTGGAAGTGTCCCTTGTGGGGTGTTAGCATGTCCCTGTAACTCTCAGAGCCTCACTTTTCTTAACTGTAAAGTAGGAAAAGGTGCCCAGCATGTTACACAGCTGTAATCCCAGCCCTCTGGGAGGCTAAGACAGGAAGATTACCAGTTCGAGACCAGCCCAAGTGATTCAGTCACTTAGCAAGACCTTGTCTCAAAAACAAAACAAAGCAAAACAAAACCAAAACAAACAAACAAACAAAAAACCGAAACAACAACAACAACAACAACAACAACAACAACAACAAAAACGCAAACTCTATCTCTATCTCTATCTATACAAAGAGCTGGGGATGTAGCAGGTAGCTCAGTGCAAAGGCTATGGGGTTCAATCCCCAGTATGGAACAAAAATAAAAATAAAAATAAAAAAAGAAAAAAGAAAAGAAGAAAAAAAGAAAGGACCCGTGTGATGGTGCATGCCTGTGATCGTAGCATTTGGGAGGTTAAGGTGGGAGAATTGTTTTGTGTTTAAGGCCAGCCTGGACAACACAGTGAGAGTTGGTCCTCAAAAATTAAACAAAGCAAAACAAAAAACCAATAAAATAAAATAAAAAGGAAAGAAAAAAGAAAGAAAGGAAAAAACTCAGAAGAACTATGAAAGAACTATACCTGCTTCCTAGGATTAAATAAAACCACCTGTGCTAAATACTTGGGACAGTTCTTGACAGGCAGTAACCCTTCCCTGATGTTAACTATTGTCCAGTGGCAGTGCGGGAATAGCTGCTGATCTCCGCTGCCTTATTTCAGCAGCGTCCCCAGTCTCAGGAGCCTGTGCTGAGGCTGCGCCTGGGAGGCTGGTCACCCTGTCCACGTGTCTGCTGTCAGTTCTAAGCTGGCAAGAGCTGGACCTTTGTGTTTGATTTGTCCTTAGGCTGGATCAGTGTCCCTAGCTCCGAACTCTCCTCCTCGGTTGCCTGATGACTTCACGCGGTTTGAAGGAGTCTCCTGCTGACGCTTTCCTCTACACACCTGCCTAGAAGCACACGGTGCTGAGGGCCTGGGGACTGAGGCCCAGCGGGACATCATGTCCCTTTTCCCTTAAAACTATTTGCCTTCTAAATGGCTGCTTTGAACCTTCTATTTCTTTTCTTTTCCTTTTTTTTTTTTAATAAGGGGACCCCCAAGCCATTTGTCAGCTAGTATTGCCTTGCTCCTAAATTTCCTAGTAAAGGGGGACAATAGATTACAATTCAGTTTATTTTTTTCAGTACTGGGCATTGAATTTGGGGCACTCTACCATTGAGCTACGCCTCTAGCATTTTTTATTTTTCATTTTGAATAAGGGTCTTGCTAAATTGCCCAGGCTGGGTTTGAACTTGAGCTTGGACACACACCTGTAATCCTCCTGCCTCAGCCTCCCACAGTGCTAGGATAACAGGTGTGCGCCAGACCTGGCTAATTTTTAATGGACACATAGTCGCTGTACATTCTTAGAGAATACTGTGTGACATTTCAATACCTGTACACAATGACTGATCAGACTGCGGTAATTTCGTATCTCCCACCTCATACATTATCTTTTTGGGCTGGGGACGTTAAGAATCCTCTTGGGTACCTTTTTGAAATGTGCACTTAACTTGCTCCACCGCAGTTACCCTCTTGTGTCACAGAGCATTGGCAATTGTTTCTCCCTGGAACATTTTACATTTGTTGGCTGTGCAGAGAAGCAAGGCCAGTCCTGGCGGGGATAGGAGGGATTTTCAAGGTGCAAGTCACTTCTCTGTTGTGTCGCAGTTCCAGGTGGATCTCAAGACTTTCCTATGCACAGTGTGTATTTTCTTTCTCGCACAGCGGCCGAGGCCCCATCTGTCCTTTCTCACTGAGTTCAGAGTCATCAGAAAACAGAATCCACTGTAAATTGACGCCTCCTGGTGCCAGTGTGGTCCCTCTGCCCTCACTGTGCCCCTTCCCTGGCAGAACCTCCCTCCTTGCCCAGGGAACCCCACCACCTGTCTGCTTCTGGCCTTTCTGGGGATCCTTCACCCAGTACGTGGCCTCCCACCTTCCCTGGCTTCCTCTCTGCCTAATATTTAGCACTTAAGTGAATTTTTCTGTCCATCTGCAGTTTGATGTAGATTTCTGTTCCTCTCCCTTCTGTTTACATGCATTTACAGTTTAATTTTGTTCTCTAATGTTGGTATGAATGAATGAATGGTTATTTGGTATTTTTGAGACACGGTCTGTGAAGTGCAGGCTGGCCTTGATCTTGCAGCGATACTGCCTCAGCCTCTATACAGTGCTGGGATTACAGGTCATGCCCAGCTAACATGAGTAATTTTAAAAATTAAAAAATAATTTAAAAAATAATTTAAAAAATAGTTTGGCTTTGGAATGGATATTTTAAAATCATATTTGAGTTTGGGGCTCTCTGTTATTCTGGGAATACAGATTTTCAAATCAAGCAATGAAGCACAATGTGACACCCCCCTGGGGGGTGGGGCTGGAATTATTCAGCTCCTCCAGTGTCCCGGCCCTGGGCAGCGCCAAAGAAAAGCTGGAAGCTGGAAGCTGTCCCTCCTCTCAGAGCCTGGAGCCCAGGAGCGCCTGCCCAGCCCTCCAGGGTGTCTTCCTCTGCGCTTTGTCTCTACTGCGGGGAGGTCATCAGGAGGCCGCCCACAGGACATTACCAGGGCTCCTGCAATTATCCGAGGAGGAAGCATTCCTTAATGGGGAGACTTTGCCAAACGAGCATTCATAGCACACTGGAAAATGCAATCAGGCTGGCAGTTTCGAAAAGAATCGCCTCTCCACCTCCTTATTGTAAAGTGCGCAAGCAACGCGATGCGGGGTTGAAAATATGAATAGGCTTTAAACTTCTGGGGTCCTTTCACATAAACCTAGATGTCCCAGGGTTGAGGAAACAGACGGTATTCATGGTGATGGGCCGGGCAGGGATTTGCAGTCCTGACCACGCAACGAGAAATATTTAAACTGAGCTGATTTGTTACATAAACACTCTAACCTCAAACTCAGTCGGAGCAATTATACTGCCCTCCTCGGAGCTGGCGGTGCCAAACCAACGGGGCACGGGCCGTTTTTGGAGCAAAACTGCTTTTAGTCTCATTTTAACAGTGGGATGAGTACAACTGACTGTAGCTGCAAGTCCATATTTTTAAAGGGGGTATAACGGCTGAGTACAATTTTATGAAAAGGAACTCCGTGGTGAGTGTCCCCCATTTCCACAGGAGACACGGGGACAGCACATCATCTGCCATCAGCACTCTGGCCTCTCAACAGGATTTGGTTAGTTGCTCCTATGCGTTTAGCATTGTGATAGGCACCAAGTGACTTTAAAAAAGGTGAAAGCTTAATTCTTAAATGTTAGTATCCAGAACAATTCAGCGAGCTTGTTTAAATACATTCCCAAGATCGACCCTGAGAGTCTGATGGATTTCATCTAAGTGGAGATAAAAAACCTTCATTTTAAACAAGTATTTCAGATTAGGGTTAGTGGAGGGTAGGGGAAGAGGAGGAGGAGGGAGAGGGAATGAAGGAAAGAAAGGGAGAGAAAAAGAAGAGAAAAAGTAAGAAAAGAAGGGACGAAGGGAGGGAGGGAGGGAGGGAAGGAGAGGTGGGGATGTAGCTCACTGTGAAGACCCTGGGTTTAATCCCCAGTACTGGGGAAAAAAAAATTGAGCCCATCTGGGCAACATATCAAGACCCTGTCTAAAACAAATGAACAAATAAACAGACCTTGCACGGGTCTGTGAGCAACCCACCAGGGGCATGTTGTAGGCCAAGGCATCTGACCTGTGATTTCCCAGGACAGGAATCAAAACCTTCTGCTCATGAAGTCCTCCAGGACTGTCCACATCAGCGCCAGTTCCCCAGAGTGACCAGAAGGCCCAACAACTTAATTCTGACACCAACTACTTAAGTCAGCACAAAGCCCACATATTAGAGGGCAGACTCCCAACCAAAGTGCCCTCCCTGCAGATGCCAGTCCCAGGTGGGCTGGCATGTGAGCAACAAATGGATACATTTACTTGAAAAATATTTATTGATCAACCACCAGTTTCCTGCACCCTAATCAATGGGCTCGGGATACAGTGAACATCAAAAAACTGTCTTCTTTGGTTACAGAACTTGTATGTTGACTTCCTGGGTTTTTGTTGTACTGGAGATTTAACCCAGGGTTGTTTCTTTTGCACTGAGCTCTACCCTCAGTTGCTTTATTTTTAGGTTGAGACAGGGTCTCACAAAGTTGTCCAAGTTGGGCTTGAGCATGGGGTCCTCCTGACTCAGCCTCCAAAGCACTGAAATTACAGGTGTGTGACATCGTGTCCGGCTTCCTGTTCTTGTTAAAACATTGTATTTCACATGTGGTAGCTGCCCATACATGTTTGTAGAATGAATGGATGAATTAAAAATGTTATTCAACAAGGGTAAGATCTTTTACCATGAAAATGTACAGTAGTAAAACTTGTGATTCCCAGAACTCAGATGCAAGGTGAGGTTCTGTGAGCTGGTGGTGGGGATGAGGCCAGGGGAAGACTTGGTCGCTGCAAGGCATCTAAAGCCACATAGGGGACCCTCCCCTCTGCCCCGCCCCGCTGCGGAGCTGGCTCCGGGAAGAGCTGCTAACCAAGGTGTGATCTACACCTGCTGTGTCCGGTTCTGCTACTTGGCTGAGCCAGGCTGGGGAAACTGGCCACAGGGCTGCCTATGCTACCTCAGGACAAGAATCTCCTTAGATGGAAGGAGGTTTCCTGCAGCAGGGACCTGGGGACCTTAGGGACAGCCTGAAGCACCGACATAGAGGTAGCAATGCTGCCCCTGAGCCAGGCTACAGGCTGCTGGATTTTCATCTTGTTCGGGATGTGGTAACCTTTGTGTCACAGATTCCCTCGAACAGACTGGGAGACCGTGGGTCCTTTCTCTGAAGAGTATTTGTTTTTTGGTACAGGGGATTGAACTCACAACCTTGAGCTTGCCAGGTAGGTGTTTATGCTGCTGAGCTACATCCCTGGCCCCTGAATAGTATTTTTAATGCCTGGGCTCAAACATGAATGAGCAGGAACAAACTAAAGATCATGAAATGTGATTATTAACACATGGAAAAGGCAAAAATATGTGCTTCTGTTTAAAGATGAAGTAGGGCAAGTGGCAGAGCTAATAACTACCATTATTTTGAGGTAGTGATGAGCATAAATGCTTCTGTGAATAGCTACAGAAGCTGTTACACAATATATTGGCAATAGACAGGTGCTGCCAACATTACTGTGGTTTGTTGCTGACATTCACAATTGAAGGAAAATAAAGATGGTCATTTGCTTTGCTATTCAAAATCAAAGAGCTCTGAATGCTAGTCCACACTTTTGTTTAAAGTGTAGCTGTCACACCTTTTTTTTGGGGGGGTGTTGTCCCAGCTACATTGGGAATTGAGACAATACATTAAGATCCATTTATTGACCAATCAGGATGCTCAACTGTTTTGAGCAGGTGGATTATAGGATTGTAATAAATATTATTTAAATGCATGCATGTTTATTCCCTTGTGCATACAAATATATATGAAAGCAATGTATAAGTATGTGTATATAGGTTTTCCTGAAATAAATAAGGTAAGTTAAGTTTAGTATAATAACTTACTTGCAGGCAGGTGTACGTGATGATAAAAATTAAACTCTGGTTAGTATCAGATGGAAAGGAACTCTTTAAGCAGCTGCTTTTTAATTTAAACACAGACATCCATATTGTTGTAGTGGAATCAGCACCTTCTAAAACAGTGTTCACTAGGGTGAGGGATGCAGCTCAGTGGCAGAGTGCATGTGGAAGGCTCTGGATTCAAGCCCTGCACCATGCATGCACACACACACACACACACACACACACACACACACACACGTGCACGCACTCATGATTATGACTACCTCGGCTGCTGCATGCTACCTCTGTTCTGCTCGTTACCTGCTGGTCCTCAGTGTTTCTGCGAAGGACCCTCCTGGTCCGGGACCTTGCCCTTGCAGCTGTGCTCACCACCAGGCATCGGGCAGAGGAGCGGTGTGACCATGCATCTGTGTGCCTGGTGGGGAGTGGGGGCCCCTCACCATTTCTGTATGTTCCAGTGACAGAGTCCAAAAGCAATCACAATCTATCCTTCTTGGGAAGATATGTAACTTAAATTCACCAGGCAAAAGGATATGTTTATTATTAGTGTTCTTATTATTTTTTGAGTCAGGGTCTTGCTGTGTAGTTCAGGCTGGGCTTGTACTCACTGTGTAGCCCAGGCTGGCCTCGAACTCAGCCATGGAGCCACATAGGACCCACAGTATAGGCGTGTGCCACCCTGCCTGGCTCAAAAGATATGTCTTTTATTTTTCACTGTGGCCTCAGGAGAGACGGCTGATCACTGGCTCCTCCCACCCTTAGATAGAAGATTGGATGAATGCAAAACCTGTGGGTCTATATCCTGGACTGACTCCTTCCTCCAGTCCATGAAGACAGTTCACTGGGAGTGGAGAAGCTCATTCGTTAGGCTGCCACGGGGCTCTTCCCAGTGGAGTCAGTTCGACCCTCAACAGGTGTGCACCCCCAGAGGGCAGTGAGAGAGGAAAAATGGAGAGTCCCAGGGGACACCTGGCGCCAGTATGACCCCACTGGGGAGAAGCTTGGAGTCCACACCACACCTGTGGTACAAGGGCTTCCTGGGTGAGTGCTCGAAGAGATAGGAAGTGTTTTGATTTTTGGAGATGATGGTGAAACCAGTAAGAAAAGAAACCCCTGACCTAGAGCCTGTTTTCTAAAATATGCTTTTGGAGGTTTCTACAATATGTTTTTAATGAAAGTGTTTCTGGAAATGGAAGAGGAAACTTTAAATGACAGAGGAAATTAGTAAAGACGCGTATAGCAGAAGGCAATGGCTTAAAAAAAATCAGTTCACAAGGAGACAAACTACTTCCTGTGTGCATTATGATATGGGGAACAAGCTCACCCTGAGCGCTCCTAATTGTCAGATAGATTTACCTGAAAATACCAGGAACTGCATCTTCAGAGAGGTATGGTCTCAAAGAAAGGGTTGGGACCCAGAGAGACACTTGAGAATTGCCAAATGAAATTACACTTGGGGCAGGCAGCCTTTGAGTGGGGAGGCTTTTTAGCTATCAAACAGTGTTTTGGAACAAACTAAATTGTGCATAAAGATATATTATGAGCAAGCAGGGTCACTGGCAGGGGCCAGGCAAGAGCATGGCAGGAAGGATCCTGCAGGATGTGCCTGGGGTCCTTGAGGATATTTATGGTGACTATTTTACTTATACTGCTTAGAGGACAATCACTCCTTGTTTGTTCCTAAATCTTTGCTTTTTGTTTCAGCTTTGATATAATTTTATATTATTGTAGGGAAAAACAGAAATAAAGAAAGGCCGCCAACTCCCAGGAGGGGGAAACAAGCATTGGAACATTCTCCACTGTGAACTAAGGGTTGGGCAAAAGGAAAGACATTTGACACACACCTGACCTTTATGAGCTACTTTTCCTGTTCCCCTGGGTCTTACAGAGTAAAGGCCATTGAGATTCATTCATGGTGAAAGAAACAAACTCAAATTCATTTGTTTTCCATAACTGATGCAAATTTCACTGGCACCCAAAAGCAGTAGAGGGTATACCATATGCTTTGTAATAAGAAACCTCACAATTCTCCAGCAGCTATAAGATCTCACAATTGACCAGATATTTCTCTACGTGTTTTTTTCTTTCTTTCTTTCTTTCTTTCTTCTTCTTCTTCTTTTTTTTTTTGGCCACATTTATAAAGCTCTGATTTCATTTACAAGTTACAAGGATATTAGTGTCAGGTAACAATCCCACCAACTTCACATGGATGGTGACCTTTAAGGGTAATTTTATCCGGCACTGGAAGCCTGCTTGTTGGTTTCTAGACCCACCTTTATTTTCAGTTCAAAGGCAAAACAGGGGTGTGGCTCAGTGTAGCCTAGCATGTGCAAGGCCCTGGGTTCCATCTCTAGCGACACACACACACACTCACACACACACACACACACACACACACACACACAACAAAATAGGAAGCACCATAGTGGAAAATGTTACCTTTTAGTTCACACTCTTGTAATCCCTTAGTCCTCATAAAATAAACATTCTAAAGTATAAGCAGTGGGAAATAATGTAAACTCTGCAGAAACAGAAAATAAATTAGCTCCTTTCAAACTCAGTGGAGGTCCTTTTACTGAACGCTACACTCTGCTGCAAATAAAATCAGCAAGATGACTTGAACGAAGAAGTCTTTGGCCTATGTCACCATTTCTCCAGCATTGCATAACAAGCATAGTTCACATTCACTGTCTTCTCCAACTGCAGCGAAAAGGCAAGAAGACGTTTGTGTTTGTGAGCCTAAAAAATAGAAAAAAAAATTATTTTTCCCCAGTGGTTTAAGACTGTGTTTTCCTTTGGTGTTAAACCATAACTATATTGTAGCTCTAAAGTGTGAGGCCAAAAGATAATTCAAGAGCAGAGTAATGACTATCCACAGGGCAAGGCTGGGGTCCCCATTTAGGGTTTCACTGTGAGATGTGGGTGCAGATTCGATCCTGCTCTGCGACCCTGAGTCAGCTTGGCTCCCGCAGGCAGCATCAGAAGTCTGGCCGCTTGGCATTTCTGGAGCAGGAAATGTACCTGGGACCGTGTGGGAGTGCACGGCGCCCGGGCTTGCTGTTATTTAATGCTTTCTCCCAGGGAAGGCTCTGTGCCCCTCTGTAATCCCGCAGCCTTGTTGAAAGACGGTGATCAAAGTACATTTTTAAAAAACAATAAACAAATAAGTTCACCACTCCAAGAAAAATGTGATTGCAAGTATGTGGGCTCTCAACTGAACTTGTACATACGAAGATTTATCTGCGGCTTCAAGAGTCTGCCAACACGCTGGCCTCTCATGGATAACCAAAAGGGCTGGCAGCAGAGGAGATACCTGATTAATTTAAAAGCCGAACACACTGGTGCAGGAGGTGATGGGGGGACTTCAAATCCTCCCCTAACATCTTACTCCAAGTCAGGGAAGTAAACAAAAACAGTTACTACAAGTGTAACAACTGAGCAAAGAAAAATACTTTAGACGTTAGGGGGAGGTTTGGTGAGTGCAGACCCAGACACCGCCACCCCCTCCCCCAGCAGCTCTAGTGACCCTGGACAAGGCAGTCACTGAATCCCGCGGGGACAGGGGCTCTGGAGCAGAGGGTGGGCTCTGGGGATGAGAGAGGACCCCAAGCTTGGCAAGGCAAGGCTGGGACAGGTCCTCCACACAGCAGGGTAGCAGACAAGACTGCTATGTGGTGAGCACAGCACCACAGTGCTGGGCTTAAAGGGGCTCCTGTCTGCCGTCCCCCACTGTGAGGAAACCCGAAGGCTTGGCAACAGTACTGCAGGTCTCATTAGACATGAAAAAGAAAATCAGATACAACAGCTAAGGTGAGAATATACAGATGAATCAATTATTCATTCAGTGGGGGGAAAATCACTGTAAGAAGCTTATTCTGTAGGAAATATTTTGGAAGACAGAATATACGAAGTGTTCTATTTTGTTATGGGAATTTTAAGAAATCAAAACATTTCTTTTTCTTCCCTTTCCTCCTCCTTTTTTTTTCTTTTTCAGTCCTGGAGATTGAACTCATGGCCTCACCCATAGTTTCATTCATCTCCAGTCCTTTTTATTTTGACACAGGTTTTTGCTAAATTGCCCAGGCACAAACTTGGGATCTTTCTGCCTCAGCCTTCTGAGGAGCTGAGAATACAGGTGTGCACAACCATCCTTGGAAGGGAATTTAAGGGAAATTAGGATGTCACAACTGTTACTTAAGCTTCGAGACATCTCATTTTAGTCAGATAGGTGGCCTGGAGATGGGCCAAGAGTCCGGTGTGCTGTGCTCTGGGCTCAGGTCACTGGCCTTCTCCTTGAAGAACGATGGTGATGAGCAGCTTTGGAGCTGCTGTGTGAAAAAGATCCGAGTTTCAGAGCCCCACTGCTCTTGGTGCTGCGTCTGCTGGGGTGAGATAGGCCCTGTCTCCAGAAGGGATGGCACGAAGCCACCCAACTAAACATTAATTTATGCTTACTAAGCATCTTTGATCATTTCCATCCTGAAGGCAGTTTAGGGATGAAGCGAGCTAGTATTATGCTTTGTGCTGTGAGCCTGATTCCAGAACAGCAATTCTTTGGTAAATAACTGACATTTATAACAGAACCACAGTAACCAGATTCCATACTAAATAGAACTTTGGACATCAGAATGAAGGAAGGGAGCACCTGAATTCTTCAGGAATTTTGCCAAACTTTATTGTGTATTCATCTGAATGAATCTTGCCAAGGCTCAGAAAGATGATGAAGGTTCAGACTGAGAAACAAGATATAGGGACACCCCGCCCCCCAACAATTACCTTCAAACAAGAGGCTGAACAGTTGGATCAGTTTCACTGGGAAAAATTTGTTTTAATGAGTTCCATTTAGTGACATCCAAAAGAATGACTCATGCCCTATACTAACAATAGTGAAAGCACCCAGGGCGGGTCTGGGACAAGGAGCCAGAGCTCAAATTCTGGTGATTTCTTGGCTCTCACGCAATTTCCTAGAGGGTGAGGTGGCAGGAAAAGTGAGGAGGGGGATGGAAGTAAAGTGGTCATCAGCCATGCACAGTTCTCTTCCTAGGGTACCCTTCGCCTCTGCAGGAAAAACAGATGTGTCACCTGGGAACCGAGGTCCAGGATGACCCACAAAGGAAGTGGACCGGGCATTTCCTTTTCTGATCTAAGTGGTCCAAGCTGACTGCTGCCCAAGATTTAACAGTTTTATTTTATGCATTTTTAATGTCCAAAAACCTCTGGCTATTAGTAGAAATGGTCTTTGGTTCCTCGTGAGAGGCACAGGAAATAGAAAGAATGTTTGCTAGGTCATTATATCAAGGAGTTGCTGAGAGGGAACGTTCGCTTTGTTGAGTAGTTTTATCTTAGGACACTGGATCTCTTTGCCATTGTTTAAGCAGGGTCAGATGATGGGTTTGGAACTGCTGCCTGGACAGCTGAGAGCAGGATTTAGCAGTTCACAAAGAGGCAGCTTCAGATAAATGGAGTGTGTGTGTGTGTGTGTGTTTCCCCATTCAAACAGAGAATTAAGTAAGAGATAGCCCATTATACTTCAACTAAGAAGAATTTGGACAGAGTCACAGCTTTTAATACTCAAATAATTGTTGTTAGTTAAACATCACCCAGTTCACAGGGTTGATACCAGCCCTGTTGATGGTGTAGGTGACATAATGACATGCGTTACCTGAAAGGAGAGGCAGCGCCACACAGCGGGCAGGCAGCTCTGCAGTCCCACAGATCAGGTGGGCCCCAGCCACCACCCCTCGGCAGCCACAGGGTAAGTCTCAGTGGCCTCATGGGACAGCACACCTGCCTTGAAGAGGGCAAGCGCACTGGCAGGCACGGGGGAGGTAACTACCACAGCCTGGTGTCCCGACCATAGACTCCTGCGATCTTTAGATAAAATCTAGGGGAGCACATGTTAGAAAACACAGGTATCTTAAGCAATAAAGGATGCGGATGTGTGTGTTAGTGAAGTGAAGGGCATGTCCCCTGACATTACTAGAGTCTTAACTGCAATAATTACAGCATAATTGGGCTCATATGACCTCCTGGGAGAGCAAATGAAAACTGACCAAAAGCCTGGAAAAATACTAATCAAGAGAGATGAGAATTGTACGCACTCATTCCGGAGACAAAGGACAGAAATGTTCCATTCAAGATTCTTGACATGAAAAGAGATTAGTTAGGACAAGGCTCAATTTGTTTTTAAAGGAATAATGCTGCTATTTTCTCAAAGCCTACCTGGGAAATCAAGACATTCACAACACATAAAGTCCTAACAAAAGACCAAAATAACACTGTTATTAAAGTGTAAATTTATGGGTTTCTTTGTGAAACTGGTCACTGTTTTCATTTTCTAGTGTTTTCTTTTTCAGAAACAATGAAGATAAAACTGGTCATGATGGCTCCAAATTAATTCAGCCCCTCTTCCTCAGCAACAAATACACAGAACTACCTCCCCAAACACGAAACCAACAGCTCCGCTTAATATAATTCCATGTAGGTGGCAAATCTCTTGCCAGGTTAGGGATGCAGTGTTTTAGTAAGACAGACTTACTTAAAAAGGGGGACGCTCCCCATGTTGACTACTGGAAGCGACAGCACTGGAGACGGGGTGGAGCAGGGCCAAACAAGCCCAGGTGAAGGCCTAGAGCTGGCAAGGGGGCGGGGTCTGGGCCAAGTTATAGGAGTGACGGGGAGAAGGGCATGGGGTGTTAGGGGAAAGACTGTCTCCTGAGACGGCGGTGAGGAGGGTGTGACGTATGGCATGGGGAAAGGCAGCCGCCAGCCTTTACAACTTGTGATTGGGAGTTGTCCAGGGAGAATGGTGCGTGTGATCATTTTCCGCATGATGGGAAGTCAGGGCCGCAGCCAGCAGGTGTGGCTGCAGCCCTGAGAGGCGGACAGCAGGAGGCCAGGAGTCCTGGGCGCTGCGCTGCTCCAGGAGCTGCAAGTCGAGCCTGTCACTTTTATTTGGGAGCAGAGTGAGGGGGGTGCTACTGAGAATTGAACTCAGGACCTTTTCACTGAGCTACATCCCCAGTCTTTAACATTTTTTAAAATTTTGAGATAGGGTCTCACCAAATTGCTAAATTTTCTGGCTGGGCTCGAACTGTCAGTCCTCCTACTGGTGATCAGAGATTGTGATCAGCCTCCCAAAGCGCTGGGATTATGGGTGTGTGCCACCGTGCCCAGCTAAGCTCCGCCCTCTTAAACCATGGGGACCATAACTGCGAATGCCCTAGTATCTGCTGCCCTGTCCCTCCTCTGGCCTCGAGTTGGAAGAGCTGCCTAGCTGGATGTGTCTTTTCATCCAGAAGGGCTTAACACAACCAGTGTGCCACAGTCTAGTGTTGGGGGTTGAATGCCACTCCTCCTCCCAAATATGCTGAGAGTTGTAACCCGGGGCACCTGCCACAGTGATCTTATTTGAAATAGGGTCTTTTGCAGAGTCATCAGGTTAAGATGGACCTGTGCCTGAAATCAATCTGACTGGTGTCCTTATAAGAAAGAGAATTCAGGGAATGGTGGTGCATGCCTATAATTCCAGCACTTGGGAGGCTGAGGCAGGAGGATCACCATAGGATTTGAGACCAGCCTGGGCTACATAAACAAGTTCAAGGCCAGCTTATATTACAGGGAGACCCTGTCTCAAAAACAAAATACAACAAAACAAAACAAACAAACAGAAAACAAAGAAAGAGAGAAGGCCATGTGAAGATGGAGACACAGGCGAACAGCCAGGTGACCAAGAGGAAGGAATGAAGTGATACCGCTACATGGTAGGGCGGGTCCTGGACTACAACACCTGCTCAGGTAACAACCTGACCACAAACTTCCAGCCTCCAGAACTGCAGGAGAATGGACTTGTGTTGTGTAAAGCTACCCAGTTTGTGGTACTTTGTTATGACAGTCCTAGGGGACGAGACACCAAGACTCCTCTAGCACAATTCTAACTCTATACCCAGAGATGAGGGGTAGGAAGGGAAAAGGTACTGTTTTAAATGACTGCAGATCTTGCTTTCATATCTGGAATAAGAACAATGATTTCACTGGGCTCCTTTGTTAAGAGCACAGATGCTCTAAATAAATCTGTATTTGGAGAGAGCATGATTTGATATTCACTGGACTCAAGTCTGGGCCCTGGACTGACCATCAAATTGAATGTCTACACTTGGGAGTGGACCCAAGTCACGGACAGCTGTTAGGTAGGAACGTGTGATAACCAAGGAAGTAAATTATTGACTGGCTCATTTTTATAACAACTTTCAGAGAAACAAAACAAAAAGCATTTGAACTGCCAAAGGGTGCGGGGGTGGGGTACAAACCCAACAGCCTACCTTGATCAGGTCCTGTGAGGGCCTCGTTCCATTAGAACAAGCCTCTGACTTGCTCTGTTTCTGTGTCAAGATCTATATCATAAAAGCAGGGCCGGGTGGGCAGTCCTGGCATGGTGCTCATCTGCAGGAGAAAACAAAGCGTTATGTATCAGCAAATGCTACAAAGGAATCACGTTGAACACTGTAAATCTGATGACACGAATCATAGCATTCAGTACAGCCCTGTAGGACTTGACATTCTATATACATGCATCCCTTTAAATTTACCATCTGCTATTTCAATCTTGAGGGAAATTAAATAGAAGAAGCAGATGCCGACGTCCTGTAAATTTAGCCCATGTAGCTTCTCCATGGTTCCACAGCGCACTGCGGGCACCAAGCTGTGATTGTCTAATTCTTTTCTTCTCAGTTAATCTGAACCCCACAAGACAGGGCCCTCCAGCTGCAGGGGGTGCTGGCGCAGTGAGCCACGGCCGCCTCCTTCTCAGCCTCCACCTTCTTGCACAGAAGCGGCACCTGCGTCTATGAGGCTCACAGCTCTTGGAGTTCGGCATGAGGACTCCTGCCCTCCAGATGACAGCCACCTGCCCCCCTGCATGAGAACCCTGAGGACTGAGGAGCAGCTCTGCACTAAGTGCTCTACCTGTTCTATCCGCTCAGCAGCCCACGAGGGAGGTCCTCTTTATTATTTTCATTTTACATAGAGGAAACTGAGGTGTAAACAGGGTGTGGCCCAAAGTCACACACACAGGTAGTTAAGTGCTGGAAAGGCAATCTGACACATGCCTGGAAAGTCAACAACTCAGTTCACCGCTCTCTCTTCTGGGGCACTCTGAGTTTTACAAGGGTGACTTCCTTAAACTCCCTAGCACCTTCTGAGCAAGGTCCTTTCACCTCACATTATTTTATTTCACTTTCCCTTGCTGTACTCAAGATTGAACACGGGACCTTTGCACTGTGCTACATCCTCCCACCTTTTTTTTTTTTTTTTTTTTTTCATTTTTGAGACAGGGTCTCCTGCCTCAGCCTCCCAGAGGCCTGGGATTACAGGTGTTTGCCACCCCATTCAGCTTCACTTTATAGATGAGACTAAAGACAGGCACACAGCTCAACAGTGGTAGTGACAGGACGAGAGCCAGTTCTTCACTGCAGAGTCTGGAGGAAAGAGCTCCTCAAGTGTGTCCTCTGTTACCTGAGTCAGAAACCACCAGTGTGCCTGCTGGGAAGCACTGCTTCTCCCAGATGTCACACACTGCCCCAGGATCTGGACTTCAAGGCTCCTGGATGGTCCACTCCTTCACCGTAATTAGCCAAGCGCTGCTCACAAAGCACAGGGGTGTTGGGTCATTTGCAGGTGGAGGCTGGGGCTTTGCTCAGCCTAATCCCACCAAGGCTGAGCATGGTGCCGAGTAGAACGCCTGCCCTGGCTGAGAGCTCGTCAGGGGACGAGGCCGCAGTGAGTGCAGCCAGGGCTGAACGGCACCCAGGCTGGCCCGCCCCTTCCCACCCAGCCAAGTGTGCTCAGTGGACACCGGGCCTTGCCAGGCCATAGTCTCAGCTCTCTCCCTGCCTACTTTCTTTCTATGGGGACTGAACTTCCCTCCCCTGCTCCACGATGTGTCTGGGGACCCGTTAGAAAGGTGCTGGGTCAGATTCTGCAGGTGTATCAAGTCCCCAGGGGAGTCAGACACTCTCTGCAGTTTGAGAAGTGCTGGCCTGGACAATGTGGCCTCATAGCGGCCTTTCCCCTTCAGCTCTGGGACAACTTCCACAGCGCTCCTTCTCCTTTCCGCCTGAGCAGCAGGTGTCAGAGCAAATGTGGGCGCCTGCGGCCCCATCAACCGCTCCCTGCCCTGCTGGGCTGGGCTGGGCCTGCAGAGTAGGGGTGGGGCAGGGCAAGCAGAAGGCGGAAGCACTGTGACAGACAGTGGCAGGCTGCTGTCTCTCTACCTGCACAGGCCTGTGCCTTAGGTATCTATGATGGCTAAAAAGACTTCTAGGTATGCCTGGAATATAGGTCTTGTTTATAGCACACTATGAGAAAAGGCATTCTGGGTCCAAATAATTAACTATAAATAAACTTCATCTCCAACTTGCTTGTAGATGGGGAGTTTCTATACTTAAAAGTTTATGTTTAATTTTTTTTTGTTATGGGGAAATCAAACTCATGATCTTGCACTTGCCAGGCAGGCACTTGTGCTGCTGAGCTAAATCCTTGGCCCTATACTTAAGTTTAATATGTGTATGGCTCCCTTACCCTCCTATAGTGACTGTTCCTAGCAGGGGGGTAACAGTTACGTACAGCTGAAGACACATCAGAAAGAAAACCATTCTTACCATTGTAGTGCTCAGACACCTAACACAAGTGACATTGCAGGTATGGCAAGTGGGAATCATTCATGTATTTTCCCAGTTGCCTGGTGAGACCATTAACCCTGATGTGTCACCTTCACTGGATGAAGAAATGCGCTGCAGATTAGTAGAGCAAGATCCCTGGTGTGTCAGGCTGGGTGCTGGAGGCATGGTTTTGGGTACAATATCTGTTTTCTGGTTCTACTTCCTGGACTCCATGAACTAAGCAGCTTTGCTCTGCCACACCCTTTTGCCATTGTGTTCTTGCCTTGGAGTCAGCTGACCATGGACTGAATCTCTTGAAAGCAGGAGCTAAATTAAACTTCTCCTCCTTCAAATTGTAGGGGTCAGGTATTGTGTTTCAGCAACAGGAGAGCTAATTAGTGCACATGGGTTACAATGCATGCCAGGTTTCTATAGTAATTTCCCTGCCCTAATGCATTACGAGGTGATATTTTAAGGTATCATCTGGCATTGTTAGAGGGGATCTTAATATATCTGTGTAATCGGTGTGGGGCTATGGATTTGGAGAAAGGAACAAAATTTATTAAGAGGAAGAAATGAATGATCATATTCAGCCATGCAGATACTGCCCCATCTGTTAACTTTCTGGGTTAAAGCATCATTTACTAGTAAAGACCTTATGTGGATTGTATGGGAGCTACTGCTCCTGAGGCTGCCACACTATCTGCACTAGGACAATGCAGTATCAGGCAGGTAAAACTGAATTTCACTTGAGGTGACAACACCCAAGGAGGACCCTGAAGGCAGTGTATTTAGGGCCACCTGACAAAGCTGCCATGGAAGAGTCTATTGTAGAAAACCCAATTGTTCCACGTGCTTGTTCACACACTGTTTCCTCAGAGCTGAATATTCTCCACCCATCACTCTCAGCTGATGAAGTGCCCCAAATGACGCAGGCGGGGGATGACTTGTTTCCCAAAGGCAGATCTACTAGCTGCCATGAATTAGAACATTCATTCTTTGGTCATTCTGATTGTGTCGCAAAATTGGGAGCGAAAATGTTAAGTGCAAGAAGTGCGAGAAATCTTTCCTTCATTTTCAACTCATTTCTTTCAAATGGGAGAAGAAAAAATGAGTTGTTTAGAAGATGCCCACGTTCTTTCCTGATGATGCAGTAATCACTTCCAAGAATCAGGACTACTTATTTGGGATAAACAAGAGCAGACAAAAAACCACACAGAATCCAGAGAGACTCCCTGACCTGGGGATAAACAGTCCTCTCCAATAAGGCCACTTTAAAAATAAAACTATTTCTGCTGAGCAAACGCAATGTGGGGTTATGTTAACAAGACTGCATACATTTCACATCAAATTCTCTACCAATAAAATACCCTAACCCAGGATTGTAACCCCCACAGAGGACTCCACACAGCACTACAGGAAAAAAAATTCAGAGAGCCCTTGGGAACTGATCTCTGGCCACATGCCCGGTCACTGGGGCTGTGTGTTGACTTTATCTGTGTGCCCTCCACGGAGGCCTCCTGCCTAAAATAACTAAGGAGCCACTAAATTGTACTTGCATGTCATATGGCATTAACGGATTCTTTTACAAAGGCCAAAAACCATGGGCTTTTGCCCTTTCTGACCCTAATTTTAACTACAATGAATCTTCCAAATCTTTACTGATTTGGGGTTAACATAACTTATTTTGGGGAAACAATGAGTTGTATCAATAGCCTGTATGAGCACAAAGACCAGTAAAGATAATGGCTATATACTTAAAAATGAGTCACTAAGAAGTAAAAAAAACAAAAAACAAAACAAAACAAAACAAAAAAACACTCTTGGGATAAGTGGAAAAAATATTAAGAACTGTTTTACAATGTAATGGAATTTTAATTTCTACTTAGCTAAAGTATCAAGGCAATTAGTTTTGTGTTTGTGAAAAAATCTATTTTCTTATTTTTCTCTCCAAATCTGCTAACTTTTTCTATTGCATAAATCACTTTAAGTCTTATTTTGGTACAGAAAAGTACTAATATTTGCATGTACATTGAATTTTTTCCTATAGTTTATGATTGGAAGTGGAAGGAAATCTTTATACATTTTTCTCTCCTCTCCCAATAGATGAGTGATACATATCATCTTTCAAAAAATAGTTAACAATTGCTAGGCACAGTGGTGCAGGCCTATAATCTCAGTCACTTGGGAGGCTGAGGTGGAAGGATTAAAAGTTCCAGGCCAGCCTGGGTAACCTCATATGAGCCTGTCTCAAAATAAAAACTGAAAGGGAGTTGAGGATCTCACTCAGTGATAAAGTATCTGCCTAGCCTGTGGAAGGCTCTAGGTTCAATTCCCAGCACTGCAAAAAGAGCAAAAGTGAAAACTTAACAACCCCAAACCCTTGTATCAGTTAGCAGTTGTTCAAGCAAATGAAATGGAGACCAGGCTGGAAGAATCCCTGAGCAGACAAAACCATTAATAAGGGGCCTAAGCCTGACTTCAACTGCATACTAGAGGGATGGAACGTGAGCAAAAATTTTAATAAATGCCTATGCTAAAGAAAAATAGAAACTACGCTCAATCAATCAGAAGGATTGGCTTATAGAACTAGAGACTTTCCAACAGGAGAAATCAACTAAGGCAACTCTGTGACTGAACCCAGTGCCATGCCTTCTTTGCTTTACTTCTGTGCCCCTATGTGGAGTGCTGGGACCACTTCTGGTGTGGGGCTGGCTCAATTCATGGACCATTATTTGCTCAAATAAACACTTTAAAAAAATTATTGTGCCTCAGTTGACCTTTAAAATCCTATATCATGATAGGATTTGAGTAAAAAAAGATACTCTTTTTTTTTAGTGAAATGACTTAAAAATTTAACATCCTATTTATTTATTTTGCTTTTTTTGAGACGGGTCTCACTACATAGTTCAGGTTGGCCTTGAACACACATCCACCTTCTTGCTTCAGCCACCCCCCAAGTGCTGGGATTGCAGGTGTGCACCACCACACCTGGCTTTTAACAACATCTTTATTAAGCAAGACTATTTCCTGAATTGTTAATACAAATGCCTGGCAATATTAGCCCCTTAACATGTTTAAAAACAGATGAGTAAAAATGGCGGATGATTAGCTAGTAAGATACAAGCAAACAAAAAGAAAGTTTTTTGGGAATTAGGTTTTTCCTTTGTGTTTCTTCCATTTGCCTTCTGTGGATGTAGGGACAGGAATGGCTGATAGCCTATGAACATTTTGACAATTATATGAGGAGCTGTGGGATGATGAATGAGGGAAGCAGCCCAGTAAAATGCCACGGAACTGAGGAGGAAGGAGACGGATTACTGCTACAGATGGGATTCCTATTTGTGTGACTTAGTAGAGATGGTATGTTCTGCTCCCTGAGCAGTTAGGTGATGTTGACCTGCATAGTTTGTGGCTGTACTGGAAGGCGATCTATAGTCAGGAGTCCTTGGGGAGCTGGAGGTGGGTCTTCATAGGGTTCACACATCTTTCAGGGTGGCCGAGCAGCCTTGTCACGTGGGCTCTCTGTGACCATGAGTGGGAAGTGATTCTGCAGTCACCTCAGCAACCTTTGTTAAGGGCTCACTATGAGGACACTGAGGAGGTAGGACCTGCTTCCAGCGGGACAGCCCGCATAGAGTAGACCTCTGGGACATTTGGGTCAAGTCATTCTTTGCTTGTTAACTTAAACAAGTTTTCCATTCTTTTATATGAAAGCTATGAACTGAATAAATTCCCAGTTTACAAGTCCTTAAGGTGGAAATCATGTTTGATTACTATGAAAATTATCATATTGTGCTGGTACAACACAGCTCAAATTATTCCAACAGGGGCTGGGATTTAGCTCAGTGGCACAGCGCCTGCCTGGCAAGCATGAGGTGCTGAGTTCGATTTCTAATACCCTCCATCCAAAAAAAAAATTATTTTAATGGATGTCAATGCCCTTGAATGAAAGACTGAACAAGTACAGTTGTTTTCTCTTGGACTGAAAGGAGACTATAAATTTCTTACGTGTTAGGATGTCTGTCCCTAACTTGTCTATGAGATAGAAGTAACACTTCCAGTATAGAAGTAAAAAGGTTCTTCTCCTAATATTGCTTCCCAGAGGCACCCCTGTGAACAATTTCTTGTGTAAACTCCCAAGTAATTTTTTAGCCCTATATACGCATTATGGCTGTACAATGTATTTCTATGGTTATGCACAGAAATTGGAAAGTATCATTCTGGAATTTGATTTTCAGGGGGATTAAATTTTAAAATTGGTAACTGGGTTAGTTTCTAAACAATGCAAAACTGCTGGGGGTTGCTTCTTGGAAAGTGAGAGCTCTGTCAGAGGGAAAGAAAAAAGGATGTGAAGCTGGGGAGTCTGAATGCTCAGATGGAGACCAAAAGTTTTTTCCCCACAACTCTAGACTTGATTCCTTTTCAGCTTTAGCCTTAGGTTTGATCCCCAATACTGAAAAGAAACAAAACCCTAAAACAACAACAACAACAAAAAAGAACAACAACAACAAATCTCAAGGAAAATAAACCAATTATAATTATGCTTAAAATTTTGCTGTGGTAACTCTAGTAGGTTGGCAAAATCCAAGACGGGCAGTTCTTTTTTTTTTTTTTTGTGGCACCAGGGATGAACTCACAACCTTGCACCTGCCAGACAGGCACTTAAGTCACTCAGCCAAACTCTCCCGGCCCTAGTTTTTTGAGGCAGAGTCGCACTATGTAGCTCAGGTCAGCCTTGCGCTCGTGTTGTACCCCAAGCTGGCCTCGAACTCACAACGCTCTGCCTACCTCAGCCTCCCGAGTGCTGGGATTAAAGGCGTGCGCCACCATGCCCGGCCAAGACAGACAGTTTTGAAGCAGTGCCACTGTTGTACAACAAGGTGATTTCTCTATTACTCACAGGCTGTTTTCATTCATTCCCAAAAAGATATGTAAAAGCTGCCACTGCCCAGGTACTAAGCCATTGCTTTTCTTTCTTGTTTTGCAGTGCTGGGGATGGGACCCAGGGCCTCCCACATGTAGGCAAGCACTGTACCACGGAGCCACACCCCCAGCCCATTTCAGTTACCGTACTTCGAGGCGGTCTTACTAAATTGCCCCACTAGCCTCAAACTTTCAACCCTCCCACCTCAGCCTCCCCCGTAGCAGGGATTACAGGCATGGGCCACTGTGCCTGGTTATTCAGATTTTATTCTTCAGATTTCCACAAACTATGGAGAATCTTTGCCTTCTGTCACTTTACCATGAGGGCGACACTTGCGCCTCTCAGCAGCCCTGTGAGACAGATGAGAGAGGGTGGGCTTTTCTGCTCCCATCCTGGGGGAGAGAAGGCTTCACAGGTGTGTGCAACGGCTGGAGGGGGAGCCAGATATCTGAGGGTAACAGAAGCCCATTGGCCTTGTAGGCGTGGCACGAAGATCGCTTCTGCCTCACCAGGAGCGGTGGGAGCCTCCCTTTCCTGCCCGCGCCTCCCCGGGTTAGCTGCCTCCCAGAGCACTGGTTCTTTGTAAACACGCATCACAATGTCTACATGACCACTGACACTCAAAATTGAAGTGCGATAAAGAAATGCCGCTAGTATCTCATTCACAATATTCACTCTTTTATTATAGCATGTGTAATTACCTAAAAGAAAATAAGTTATGTAGGACAGAAATGGAAATAGGAAACTTCAAAGCAAATCTGGACTATGACTAATGATATTTCTTTTATGGAATAAACAGTTTATTAGTTGTTTTTTTTTTTTTTTTTTTTTTTGCGGCACCGGGGATTGAACTCACAACCTCGCGCCTGCCAGGGCAGACGCTTAAGGCACTGAGCCAAACTCCCAGCCCTGGTTTTTTGAGGCAGGGTCACACTATGTAGCTCAGGCCGGTCTTACGCTTGTGTTGTAGCCCAAGCTGGCCTCGAACTCATAACGCTCCGCCTACCTCAGCCTCCCCAGTTTATTAGTTTTATAAGACTCTCTCTAATTTATTTTTAAGCTACACAAACTACCTCAAAAAGCCACATTTGGCGGGGATGCAGTAGAGTGGTAGCTCACTTATTTTGCATGTGGGAGGCCCTGAATTGCTTCTCTAGTACTAAAAACAAAACAAAACAAAACGGAACAAAACAAAACAAAAAAGAAACTCAAAAACCAAAACAAAAACCTCAAACCAGAACATAAGCCACATTCTGTGGTCTCTGGTGAAGGCGATCGGATCCACAATCAGCCTCAAGAGCCAAGACCCAAAGCATTCAAGTAAACAGCAGCAGCTGGGATCAGGAACAGCGACCGCTCTGAGAGTGAAACACCCAAAAGTGTCACTGGTGACCAGAGATGGGCACGATTCGGTGGTCAGGAGATGAAGATCACTGTCTGCAGGCCCGGGAGAGCTACGCAGAGCAGAAGTGCCAGCTGCTCCTGCTCCCCCGGGATTTTCACAGCATCGACAGCCGCCAGTGTCTTGAGAACCTTCCCCGAGAGAACCTTCACTGGCTCACGATTTGGAAGCTTAATATTAAGTAATGAAATTCTGGTTTCTGAGAAGCTCTTCCCCTGAAAATTAACTGATGTTCTGGGCACGGGTTTTACCCCAAGGTCCTACTGCTGATGAAGGCATCATTCCGGGACCCCTCTAACGAGAGAGAAGATGGAAGAGAAAAGGCAGGAAGGAGGTGGGGTGACGGCACTGCTCTGACTCCACAGCCTGGTCCTTCTCTCCACGCACTGTGCTACCAGGGACCCAGCTGCCCTCCTGTGCCATGTCATCTGGCTTTTTTTTGGCAGTGCTGGGGGTCAAATCCAAACCCAGGGCCTTGTGCTCTCTCGCTGAGTCACATCCCTATGCAGCCTGGTTTTGCATCTCTTTTGTTTTCATCCTCCTGAGTCTTGCATAGTGAAGCTCTGCTGTTTTATCCACAAACACAAGATTATTATGTCTGCTGATGAAATGGTCTTTTTAATATTAAGAAATAACCTTCTTCATCTTTGGTACTATTCTTTGCTCTAATTTTACTGTGATGTTAACCTACTACTTCCTTTCCAGAGATAATAAAGTGCAGTGCAGCAAAACATACTAAGGCAGGGGAAAATCAGGTCTGTTATTAAAGTTTCCCTTTATATTTCTCTTGGGCCAGTGGCAGAGGGGGTGCCTGGGGAGGCATGGGGCGGTGGGGAGAAAGGAGGGAAAGGGGTAGGAAAGGCCTCATCTCATGCTCACCAAACGGACAACGATATCCAGACCCTCCAAAACCGCTGCTGAGACTCACTGAATTAAGGAACTCAGGGTCACCCTGAGGCTGAGCTACCTGTTACCACCAGCAGCCTCTCCTGCAGCATAGTCTTCTCTTAGCTAACTCGGACAGGATCCAGGTTGCGAGCTCAGACATCAGACTGGCTCTGCAAGTGATTTACTTTATGCTGTGGTCTGAATGGCGTCCCTCATAAAACTCATTCACACGCTGAAGCCCTAATCCTCCAAATGTGACTATATTTGGAGGTGGGCCTTTCAAGGGGTGATTACCCAAACAAGATCACAGAGGAGGACTCTACTTTCACAGGGCTGGTGTCCGCAAGAGAAGAGGCGGTGACATGAGGGATACCTCACACAGAGACCAGCGGAGGACCCGGGGGGAAGGGGTCCAGCTGCGGACACCACCTTGATCTTGGACTTTCAGCCTCCAGATCTGTGAGAAAAAAAGCTTCTGTGGTCTTAACCCCCGAGCCTGGGCTTCGTGCTGTCCACCCCAGCAGATGGCCGTGAGCCAATCCCGTGGACACTGCTCTCCCTCTGTGCGCTTCTGCAGGGTCAACCAGACACGATTCCCCGCCATGTGGACTTCCCTGAGTCCCGGGCTGACTCCTCACACACTGCTTGCAAAGGCTTCCAGGAACAGGACACCCTTTCTCACTTCACGGGCACCTGGGGAGAGGGTGAGATGGCTGCCGGCTCCTCCTTCCCTTCTATTCTGGGCTTCCCAAAGCCTCTGACACACTGGGGGACATCAGTGGCCAGGCTGACTTCCTTGATGAATGGCAGAGGTGGAAGAAAAAGCAAGCTGTGGACCAAGCATCCTTACTCCCCAAATCACCTCTTTGCCTCTCTCAAAGCACATACATGGTGGAGCCGAACTAAACAGAGGGGTGCAGCGGGGTGTGGAATGGGTGCTCAGCATGCATAGGGACCCAGGCTCCGTCCTTAGCATACAGCCCCACACAGCCAGAAAGGGGAGGGACACTAAGAGAACAGCACGAGGAGTCGTTCCCACCCAAATTTAATGTCTGCCAAAATAAATCACATATACGGCTTAAAGGATCAGACCATTCCTGAAGGCTTGCTATAAAAAATGATCGCTCCTTCCCACACCTCCCTTCTCAACGGCAGCCTACTCTGAGAGGCAGCCACCATCAACCCTTGGCTGTTTCCTTTTCCCTTTACTGCTTTGTTTTTTTGCAGGGAGGCGGTGTTGAGACAAGGCCTCACTATGCAGTGCAGACTGACCTTGAACTCACTATGTAGCCCAAGCTGGCCTTGAACTTGCAGCAATCTTCCTGCCTCAGCCTCCCAAGTATTGGGATTAGAGGTATGCACCACCACACCTGGCTAAAACCTTATTTTTAAACAGTATTTTTTTAAAATTGAGTTTTAAGAGTCCCTTTATATTTTGCATACATGACCTTATCAGAAAGATGAGTGGGAAGTATTTTCTCCTCTTGTGAAGCTTCTTTAGTTCCCAAATATCTGGAGTTTTTCCAGGTATCTTTCAGTGTTGATTTCTAATTTAATTCCATTGTGGTTAGAGAACATACTTTGTGTGATTTGAATCATTTAAAATTTATTGAGATTTACTTTGTGGCCCGGAAGACGGTCTATCTTGGCAAATACTCTGTGTACATTCGCAAAGAATGTGTACTCTGCTGTTGTTGGGTGGAGTGTTCTATTCATGCCAAATAGGTCAAGCTGGACTGCAGGATTGTTCAGGTCTTTCACATCCTTATGGACTTTCACTGCACTTGTTCTGAGAAGGGATTTTAAATCTTTGATTGTGTTTGTGGATTTGCCTATTTTTCCTTGGAGTTTTATCTTTTTTCTTTTCATCCTGCATAGTGATTATTATGTCTGTTGATGAAATGGTCTTTTTAATATTAAGAAATAACCCTCTTCATCTTTGGTACTATTCTTTGCTCTAATTTTACTGTGATGTTAACCTAATACTTCAGTTGTCTTCTAGTCAGTATTAATATTAGCATTTTCCCACCCTTTTACCTTTAACCTACAATACCCCACCATCAGTAGTTTTGCTTTCCATGGTTTCAGTTACCCACTGTCAACTGTGGTTCAAAAGATACAGTACAGTACAATAAGACATAATCACATGCACATGCATAGTTCACATTCATGTAATTTTTTTTTTTTGAGACATGGTCTTGCTACGTAGCCCAGGCTGGCCTTGAACTCATGGCAATCCTCCTGCCTCAGCCTCCTGAGTGCTGAGATTACAGGTGTGTGCCACCACGCCTGGCCACATTCACATAACTTTTATTACAGTATATTGCTACAATTATCTATTATATTATTGGGATTACTGCTGTTCATTTCCTATTGCGCCTAATTTATAAATTAAGCTTTAACACAAAATAAATCACAATGAATGAATCAGGTATGAATCTACAGGAAAAAGCCTGTCTCTTCTACAGGCTCCAGCTGCCACATCACCACCTCAGGGCAATAGCCAAGCATTCATTGGGTTCCCCCTCCCTTGACAGCAGTCTGCCAGTAGGCCAGGACGATGGCAAATCTCACCTTGTGTGTTTCCTATGTCTTAGCAATCACGGTCCTTTGTGGTCTGATGTCCTGGTTTTAGTTGATTCAAGTGCGTGTATGTGTGGTAAATTTAGTCTGTGTTACTCCACTTTCCCTAGAATTTACTTTTAAAATTGTTATCTCTGGAGCTGGGCATGAAGGTACACACCTGTAATCCCACCACTTAGGAAGCTGAGGCAGGGGGATTGCCATGAGTCTGAGGCCAGCCTGGACTACATAGCGAGACCAAGTCTCAGAAAAAACCAAAAATATAAACACAAACAAAAAAATGTTATCTCTTTTTTGCAAATGGGAAGGGGAGGGCCGGGGATTTAGCTCAGCAGCATAGGCGCCCACCTGGCAAGTGAGAGGTTGTGAGTTCAATCCCTGGTACCAAAAACAACAACAACAACAAACAAAAAACAGGGAAGGGGACCAAGAGATGGATGGGGGGAAGGGGGAAGTAAAAAGAATGAAGATGTGTTATATACATGTACCACGGCCCCATAATGAATGTGATCATTACGTACTGCAAACATTTACTCACAGAAACAAAAAAATTAAAAAAAAAATGTTATTTCTCATGGGGTGAGATATTGTCCTCTAAACTTCAGTGTAAATTTTATAGGTAGATGGAGATTTTAAGCCTATGATTCTATTCTCCCTAAACGGCCAAGTTATAGGAAACATATTATTATATATACAAAATCTGATTTTAAGATAAGTAGTTCTTGAATAAAATTATAGTAATAAAGTCTAATATACAATACTGAGTAAAATATAAGGGGGTTAAAAATAAATCACTTTTTCAAGCCTAGGGCCAAACTTCTCTTCATTTACTAACACACAAAATAAATACAGGAAAAAACTTTTTTTGTTCTTGGTTTTTTGAGACAAGGTCTTTCTATGTAGTTCAGGCTGGCCTTGCACTTGCAACGAATCTCCTGCTTCAGCCTCCAGAGTGCTGAGATTACAGGCATGGGCCACCACACCTGGCTGGACAAAACATTTTTGTGCAAAATACTTAAAAGAAGACACGAACAATTCTGTATTTATAATGTAGCAAATATGACTTTTAAAAGGGAAATTGTTTGTTGACAGGAATAGGAAATAAGGCCACACACATTTCTGTTTGGTTTTATAAACTAAACTGAACAACAATAATAATGATAATCATAGAAACAAACGGATTCTTTAGTTACTGCTCAGTTATCCTGTTTCCTCATACAAAACAAGGCCCTTTTCTCTGCACTTCTACTTTTTGGCAGGTTGGCTCCTCCTTGTTTTGCTCCAAGCCACAAGAAGCGTTTGAAGCCCAGTGCACCCCCGCGGCTGCTCCGGCCGTGACCTCGCTAGCAAGAGCTTCTCATGGTAGCGCGTTCTCAAATAAATACGCGGTTCCGGTATCCGACAAGCCTCTGACTAATTCTCTAGCACGCTGCAGTCAGTGAGTCCATGGCCCATCAGCTATTTTCCCACAGAAATCCAGCCAATAAAGCCTGAATTCCTCGGAGAACACAAATTACCAGTATAGAAGTGTTTCCGGTGGTGACCAAGTGGTGTCTGATTTTGACTAATTCGCCACCCTACTCCCTCTCCCCGGTCCGCAACCATCCTACCTGCTGAAACGCAACTTTCTAAAAACCGAAAGCAAACCCGTTGCTTGCACGAAAATTTAATTTCCAAGTATGTCCATGAAATGCGGGAAGACTACAAACAACATTTACTTTATTTGCTGTTGTATTTTCTAGTCGGGTGACAGTGACCAGGAACAGGGCTTAGAATGCCCCAAGTAAACTGCGAAGGGCTGCGAGCTTCCCAGACAGCCGCGCCTCCCCGCCCCTAAAGCCAGCGGGGCTTTCCAGGGGAGAGGAACGGGCTGGCTGGCTGCTTCCGAAGCGGCATTCTTAGCCTTTTTCATCTCTTTCCCACCAGTGCTTGGGGACACTGGGAAAGCAAAAATAGTTGCCAACGAGGGAGAGGTTAGGGACTCCCGAGGTGATTTGCTGTGTTTGTATTGAAACATAAAAATTGCATGAATCTTTCTTTTCTTCTAAATCAGCTTTTGTTCTAAATCAGGGGTTGGCAAGCTAAGGTCGGCAGCCAAATCTGGCTAACTGCCTGTTCCCCCACCGCTCCCAGAGCTGAGTACTGAAATCCGGAAATGCTAAGCTCCACCTTTTCATTTTTTTCTGTCTTGGGACAGTTGCTCAGGCTGCCCTGGAACTAGCGAGCGAGTCTCCTGCCTCTATCGTCAAGTAGCTGGGATTACAGGCATGTGACCCCGTGCAAGGCTACTTATTTTTGTAACATAAAGTTTTCTTGGAACACAAAGTCATCTGTGTCATTATTGGCTATGGCTACTTTTGAAGTTGCATAGCAGGGCTCAGTGGTTAGGACAGAAAATGTCTGGTTCACCTGGTCCAATAAATTACTATCTGGCCCTTATTAAAAATATTTACTGATTTCTGTGCTGCTGGAGAGTACTGTGACAAAAGGGCTTAATAAAAACCAAGACAGTTGAAGGATTGACAAGAATGTCCTCAAGTTATAACCAGAGGTGCAGATGTCAACTGAATACGAGAGCCTAGTGATGGTGTCAGAGTTTAAGACACTGGTTCAACTGAATGCACATGCCCCCAAAAGCAAGAGGTCAAGGATGTCAACAGGGGACAGTATTTTAAGAGAGTGCTGCAGTAGAGTCCCTCTCAGCCCAAGAGCTATTGAAAATATGAATGACAGTATTTGAATTTATAGTATTTTCCCTTAGATTCTACCTCACAGATCCTAATTTGCAAAATATAATTCATAACACTACTTGATAGATCCATGATAGAAGTTTAACTTGGAACCTGATTCTCTGTGACTCCATGAACACCTCAGTTTTTGGAGACAAGATGTCTTCTTGCACTAAAGGCCACACACTACCTTCTGTTCACCCTGGTTACGGGGCACAAGCCTGCTGATTCCTCGGTCAGCTGCGGGTGGAAAGCATGACCTTGCTAAGAGTCAACACAGAACCAGGCCTTCTGTGTCGATGCAGGAATAGCATTTTCTCGTTGACATTTTATTTATTTATTTTTTATTAGTATACTTTTGTTACTCATATTGATGAAATTCTTCATAGGGCATTTGTACATAGTATATCGTATCTCCTCTTTGTCTCCTGTTCCCTTCCCTTCCTGTCAACCCTTCTTCCTCTCCCCATTTACAAAAGTTTCGTTTCCATTTTTTCCCCTTTCATTCTCTTTTTCCCCCTTTCCCTTCCTGCCTCGTCTCCTGTTCCCCTTCCCATTTGAGTATGTTCTTCCTACTTCCTGGTATCTATCCTCCATCAGGCTTCTTGTTTACCCTTTGGGTTTCTCACACAAGAGAAACAATGTGATACTTAACTTTTGTGCCTCATTTATTTCACTTAAGATTATGGTCTCAGCTGGGTGTGGTGGCGCACGCCTTTAATCCCAGCACTCGGGAGGCTGAGGTAGGCAGAGCGTTGTGAGTTCGAGGCTGGCTTGGGCTACAACGCGAGCGCAAGGCTGGCCTGAGCTACATAGTGCGACCCTGCCTCAAAAAAACCAGGGCCGGGAGTTTGGCTCAGTGCCTTAAGCGCCTGCCCTGGCAGGCGCGAGGTTGTGAGTTCAATCCCCTGTGCCGCAAAAAAAAAAAAAAAAAAAAAAAGATTATGGTCTCAAGGCTCATCAATTTTCCTACAAATAACTCAAGTTCATCCTTTATGGCAGAGTAGTACACTTGTATATAAAAAAATTTTTTTTAAATCCATCTTTTGATGTGCATATATGCATTGTTTCCAAGACCTAGCTATTGCAAATTATGCTGCTATAAACATGGGTATACATATATCACGATGATATGATGCTTTTAATTCTTTCAGAAAGATACCAAGAAAGGGAATAGCTGAGTTGAATGGAACCTCTAGTTTTAGTTTTTTGAGGAATCTCATACTGATTTCCACAGTGATTGCACCAGTCTACACTCCAAACCAACAGTGGAGAAGGGCTCCTTTTTTTCCCTGAAGACTCATCAGCAGGTTATTGGTTGATTTCTGGATGACAGTCTTCTTTCTGGGGTGAGATGGAATCTCAGTGGTTTTTTTTTTTTTTTTTTTTTTGCGGCACCAGGGATTTTTTTTTTAATTTTATTTGAGCGAAGAAAAACAAAACAAACAAAAACTACAACAACAACAACAA
>RJWM01010978.1:0-61378 GCA_004363535.1 Dasyprocta punctata
GTTTGTAATACTGTTTTATAATAGTCACCCAAAGTTAAACACAAGAAAGTGCAGGAAAATCTGTCCACAACACTAAGACCCAGGATAGCCGAGGGCCTGGATCCCACAGCAATATCATGCAAGAGTCCCACTAGAGACCCAAATGCATGACAATGCCTCCCACAGTACCAACTGGGAATCTAAGAGCCCACAATAAGGGTTCACACCAGTTTATTCACGATTCTGTGCTGGGAAGGCCACAGGTCAGCGGTGGAACTAGAAAGTCTATGCCAGCAGGGTGAAGGAGCCGTGCGGTGGGTTGAGGGTTCTACGTAGGAGCCGAGAAGTCACGCTCAAAAGAAGAAGCGGGGCTGCCCTGAAGAGCACCACAGCCATCCCCAACGGTGACGAGGTCCCGCCCTCCTCCGACGATGGAGAACAGTTGAGCACAGGTCAGGAAGCCCAGCGTGACAAGTTTCTCCAGCACACAGCTTCCCCTCCGGAGCCAGGAAGCGATGCACAATGTGAGGAGCAGGGCTCCCGCAACGTGAACCACAGCCACTCTCACCGACGAGGTCCCGAGGTCCCGAGCTCCTCCAACGATAATGGCCGAATCCATATTGGGGAAGCCAGCATGACAAGCACCTCCAGGAGAACCAGTGGCTTGAAACAGCAACTCTTGGCAGAACCCACAACGCCTGGCTCTTCTTCTCCACGTCCCTATTTATGCTGGCAACTTTCTTCAGGTGGAGCATCTTTAACTCAACACCAGCTGAATTAATTCAACTGGTGCTAAGTTGACCACCAGTTTGTAATCCATAACAGTCACCTTCAAAAGTAATGCTGAGTAATAAAAGAGTATAAATAATGATTTACTCTAATTTTTTAAAAAAATATATGACACACCTGTTACTTTTTAAAAGGGGGGGAGGTGTTAGCAAATCAAACCATGAGGTGTCACAAGTCAAAGAAGGTTGGAACTCACCACATTCAAGTCCCCTTTGGGTTTAGAGAGATTTATGCTTCTTAAGGGCATCCAGACGTTAGCAGCTCAAACCCCCACACTGTATCCTAGCTTCATTTAAAGGATCCATAGGTCAGACCAAAACACAACGAGGCTTTATATACCAATTTTTCTTGACTCTCTGTAGGTCAGGGGAAGTTAAGCTGATGTAATTAGGGGATAAAGACAGAGGCTGGGAGTGGGGGTGGAAGTGTGATGGAAGTCCCAGAATTTAAAGACTCAGTAGGAAACCGGAGGAAAAGTCAATAAAGTCATGTCTTTATAAAGTATGTGTTTTCTTTTTTTTTTATTTAAGCGAAGAAAAAAAAGACATATATAACAAAGACAACAAGCAAAAGAGACAAACAAACGAGTAGAGCAAGTGCACAACAGTAACACTGCAGGTTTACAAAACCGAATGATAGAGACTTGACAATGGTTGCAATATTGCGTATCGTTATCTTCAGAATGGTTACTTACATTAACAGATATGGACATGTAAAATTGATCTAATCATATGAGTATTAATTGTTCTTTCTCAATAACGAATACATTCAGCAGTGTGTTCATTTCAGTTATCTTACATATACATATATACAGGTTTATATCCTTTCCTTTTCCCTTTTCTCTTTCCGCCCTTTCCCTTCCCGATTACTTTTGCTCTTCGAGCTGTTCTTTACCCTTATGTAGTATTCATTAAAGATTTTGGATAATATATACTTTTCCGTTTCTTACACTAGGGAGACAATATGGTATTTACACACGTGGGTTTGATTTATCTCACTTATGAGTATGGTCTCAAGTCCCAATTTGTAATAGCCAGATTTTGGAAATAACCCAAGTGCCCATCAATCAAAGAATGGATAAAAAAGATGTGGTATTTTTAAACAATGGAGTACTACTCAGCTATTAAGAAAGACTACGTTGAGACTTTTGTTGTAAGCATGTGTTTTCTTTAGGAGCGTAAATGTATTTGCCATTACACCTAGGGAATCTCTGTGTGACTTGGAACTCTTGTCTACCTGTGGAGCGAGAACAATTAAGATTCATCATGATGATTCTGATGCCATTGTTATTCATCATTAATCAGGAGCTATTACTGGAAAGTATTCTTATGACAACACCCCAACTACCTGTGACAGTCAAATGTTGTCTATTAGATAAAGTATTCTACCAAAGATTTTTTTTCCTGTTCGTAAGTTTTCTCAGTCCTTATTATGTATCCATCCATTCATCCTTTATTATATTTCTTCCTGTCTGCCTGGCTTCCTGCCTTCCTTCCTGCAGTCCTTTCTTCCTTTCTTCAAAGAAATGTATACTGATCATATAAAACAGTCAATATCTCCCTTTGAGTGTAGTTTTCACTCGAGAGTAGGAAAGCAAATAATAAATGAAACAAATACATAAAGAATTATGAGGTAGTGGAAGAAAGAGATTCTGCTTTAGATGCAGTGGTAGGAAATGCCCAATTCACAGGAAGAACTGACATTTGTGCTAACTATTGAAGGAGTTTCTCACCCTTAGCATTTGTGACACTTGAGGTTCGATCATAATTTGTTATGGAAGATTATCCTGTGCCCTGTAGGATATCTGTGGCCTTTTCCCACTAGATTCCTACAGCAGCTCTAACTCCAAGTCATAACAACCAAAAGTATCTCCAGATGTTGCCAAATGTCCCTTAGGGGACAAATCTAGTCCTATTCAAGATCCATGGTGTGATGTGAAAATCTGGGGAAAGGGCTTCTGGAAAGAGAAGCCAGCTTGGATAAAACCCACCCTGAATGTCTGGGTCACCTTTCTCATCACTGAGACAAAATGGCCAACACCTGCATCTTAGAGGAGGAGAGGTTTGTTTTGACTCACAGTTTCAGTCCATGGCCCCCTGACATCATGGCAGAAACAAGATGGCAGAGGGGCATGGTGGAGGAAAAGGTGCTTGACCCATGGCAGCCAGGAAGGAGAGATGGAAGGAGGGAGCTGGGGAGGGACATACAGTCTACTATTCAAGGTCACACTCCCAGTGACTGGCCTCTAGCCAGGCCCCACCTCCTAACAGCAAGCCAGCTATGAACCCATCAGTGGATTAATCCATTGACCAGTACAGTGCCCCTGAATCCAATCACCTTCCAAACGCAGAAGGCATTTGGGGGACATTTTCAGGCTAAACCATAACACTGGGAATGAGCTTGATGTGGTGGAAGAGAAGGAAGAAAGCCAATGAGGACGGAGTGAGCATAACATACAGTACAGTAGGGGGAGGTTGGGCAGCACCAGATCAGGCAAGATCTGATGGACATGGCAGGGCCTAGATTTATGTTATGAAACCCATTCATGGTATGGAAGCTGCTGGTCCCATGGAGAAAAGAATAAATGCACTAACTCAAATCAAAGAATTATGCATGTTTCTGTAATTAGCTAACGATCCAAAGTTTAAGGATTAACCATACCTTTAACATAGAGAAGAATCATCTAGGATATATATTTATACTATATATTATATTTCATTAATTGTCTCCTAACTACATAATTGTATTACACAGTCCCATTTATAAAAGTCCTCAACATCATTTTTAAAAAAGGTTTGCCATGAACAACATCGGTACTAAGTGAAGAAGCACTTAATTTATCATGTTTGTGGCTTTGGACAGGACTAGTATTACCAACAGTAAATAAATCATATGTCACAATTGATTGGTGTGCAGGTTACATGTTATTTTATCAGATCTTAAAAAAAAAAAAAAGGCTTCAAACTGCCAGCATACGGCCATAATCAGCAAAGTTTATTCTGAAGCAGGAAGGTACTCTACCCTTTCTTTTATACTAAAAGAGAGAAGTAATTAATGATGATAACCATCTTGAACATTGAAACAGACACCTTAACATGGTAAATAAAGTAGACTTTGTCAGCTGGTTTCTATCTAGGGGAAGTAGTGCTGAAAGCGACAAGACCGATTCTTCAACACCTTCCAAATTTCAATTACACAAAAGCTCCTTTCAAAATTACTCGAGCATGATTAATTTAGCTGCAAGATAAGAAACTGACTATATGTCAGAAATAATAATAAAAATAGAGGCTGGGGAAATTTATGAATGGTGCATTTGATGCAGACTTCAGGCATATAGAAAGAAAGAAAAAAGGGAAAGAAGGAGAGATGGAAGGAGGGAGGAGGAAAAAAGGAAGAGATGGTGGGAGGGAGGGAAGGGTTAGGAGATTTTGAACAGTACTGCCAAAGTGAATAGGAGTGCAAAACATACAGATCCTCCTTTCAGCTCAAATAATCCTAGAATGTACAGGAGCAGATAAAAGAGCTTGGGGCCATGAAATGAAGTTTCTAACTTATGTAACACTAAACTCTCTGACTTTGGCAAATCTCCAGGCTCTGCTTTTATTTTCTTATCTGCTGAATGGGTATGATAATAACAAACGTACTTTAAGTCACAGAAATGGGCAAAATAACATAGTATTACAATTGTGTAAAACATTGCATGTAAAGTATAAAATGTTACAAATATGTTAAGAACTATGGTCTGAAAACTGCTATAGTATCTACGACTTATCCTATTAAGGCTTTTTTTTTTTTAGTTGAAAGGAAGAAATTGAAATATTATGTTCTGTTTCAAGCAATCTACGTAATTCACAAATCCAAATGGTCTGTAGAGAACTCTCAGTTCTTTGCAGTTCCTTTGCATGGGACCTGGGATAGAAGAGTGAGACCCAATAGGAAGATGCCTTCCATTAGGCCTTTTCCCAATGATCAATTCCACTGATTCACATGAGCATCACACCTTGTTCCTCAACACGGATGGTTATATTCAATGAATATAGAGTTAGCCCTTGCTATGTGCTGGGGCCTATGCTAGGTCTTAGGAAATGAAGAATAATAAGACCAGGTTCTTCCATTGATTAAATCAAAGATCTGGAAAAAGTAAAGTATTCCATCGTTCAAAGTATACATTAGCATAATATATGTTTTATAAGTTCATTTTCAATATTTCACCACTAAAATGTAAGCTCCATAAAGATGAAAACTCTACATAGTCTACTCACAACAGTCCCTCTAGTACATAGAGTAATACTTGGCACAGAATAGATATTCAATAAACAGCTGTTGAATGAAGGAAAAGAATTTCTTTTCTCCTAAAAGGCTATGATTGACAAAGATGAGAGGGAGACCTTAACATTTATTGAACACAGGACTATCCCAGTCATTTTCTATATGGTTTTACACACTTTTTAACTATTTCACAGGTGACAAGCTGAGATAATGAGATAATCAAAAATCTTACATATAACCCCAAAGCTTGTAAGTATGGGGCAGAATTTGAGCCTGTTCATTCATTCACACACATTATTTATTCATCACTTACTTCGTGCCTGCTCCTGTGTGAGGCACCAGGCAAATGACAGAAAATAAACCCCTTATGAAAGGAAAGAAAAAGCAATAGACACATATCTTCCTGATACCAAAATTCAAAATCCTTCCCCATGCTGCTATCTTCTGTGCCGTAACTTGGGGAGTAGGAGGACATACACATATACACCTCAAGCCAAAACTGGGTGTCCTCAGTAAAACAAAAATCCAGAAAGAATAAAGCCAGATAAATGAGTTTTCCCAGAACACTGAAATGTCCTCTTCTGCAGTATAAATTGAAAATGTTTGCATTTGGTTTGCGTGCCTGCGAAACCCAAAGGCAGGCAGCTCATGGACCACGGACAACACAGAGAGCGCCTGTCAGGGCACAAACACGAAAACCAGCCCTCCACCAGAAGGCCTGAGATTTAGATAAATTAAAAGGCCTGGGTCCCTGGCTTCTGGAGATGGCTAGACAAGGCAAAAGCATATGCCTGCCTGCCTGGCAACAGCTCGCGCTGGCCAGGAATAAACATGTCAACATGCGCCAAGGAAAGCTGGCAGAGACAGCAGCCTTGGGCGGAAAGAAGCCACCGCCAGCCAGCCCCAGCATGAGGCTTCCCTACAGACAGCTCTTGCTAAAACAAAGAGGGATGATGGAGAGAAGAACTGTGCATGTCCAGCCTCCAGGCTTGTACCTAAACTCGAGAGCAGCGCTGGCTAATGGCAGGCCGGATCTGCTCCAAAACCTTAGGCCCAGTGTCTGGAAGGCAATAGGAATAATTTCCTGATGACTCTTCTCTGCATAATAGATTTGAGTTATAAAGGAATGTATGCCCTCAGGACCAAATTACCCAGATAATTGAAGATAGAATGAGGGTGGGAAGGGAGCACAAGAGGGAAAGACCTCAATTACATGAATTTCTCCTGGACCCTGAATGAATTCAAAATTCCAGTTCCCCATGGAGTTTCATCTTTGACATGACATTATACCCACAAACCACCCTGGTTGAAAGACTTAAATTCAGTTTCTCTAATACAGTGAAACAGCTTTAAGCTTACTTTAATGTGGTGCCCAGACCCACCCACACTCTACCAGCCCTGTTGCCAAGAAGTGACTTTGGTTTAAGCCTCATGATCAAAAATAAATCTATGAAACTACATTAAGACTTAACAACACTTAATAGTCAAACAGTACATGAAAGCCAGAAGTCAGCCAAGATGTCTTCAGTACCTCTAAGGCATCCCTGGTCCCAGCTAAGTCCCCGATGCTAATCCTCAGGATGGACAGTTCGAATTCCCTATAGTTGCGCACCTACTTTGCTCTTGCACCTTTGTCATCTGAATGCTGTCCTGTATGAATACAATAAAGGATTTTCAAAGTTACTGTTGTTACTTCAATGCTGACTTTACACTCAAAGTTTAAGGAAATCATTTTCCCAGAACAGCATTTAGGTCTGCCTTTGGGATTAGTGACAATAAGACAAGTGCAAAATCTTGTGTGTGAAAAGTAAAACTTGAGACAAATGCAATTTGCCAGATTTTATTTAGCAAAAAATGAATCATGAATTGGGCAACAGTCTAAATCAGAAGAGATTCAGAGAACTCTGCTCTACAACGTGGGGAGTGAGTATTTATAGACAGAAAACAGAAGCACACAAAAATAGCTTGATTGATTACAGCTAAGCCTTTACCACATTTGAACATGTTCTGATTAGTTGGCAACTTGCAATTAGCTGAGACCCAGTTAGCCACTATAAAAGCGTACCTCTAAGTTAGGTTTCAGTCTGTTAAAGTACTAAGTTAGGTTGCAGTTCCTTATGCAGGAACTCAAACTATTAACACAGCCTCAGGCCAAAAGACTTCTGCTTATTTAACCTACCATTCTGTATTCCATACTCAGTGGAAAAAATTCACTAAATGTCAGGGTCTAAAAAAGTCACTTAAAACACCCCTAACCCACTTACTTGCTCCTTCCTATCTTGATTCCTTTTGCTACTTTAGAAGGTAAGAAAATGGACACTAAAAAAGCCATTTTAGGAAAGTTTCTCATAATGTAGCCCAGAGTTAATGAGAGAGTAAAGGATCTTCATTATAGAATTGGTTTTTGTTTTGTTTTGTTTTTTATTGTTTTTTGTTTTGTTTGTTTTGGGTTTTTTGGCACCAGGAATTGAACTTGTGACCTCACACTTGCCAGGTAGACACCATGCCACTGTGCTACATCATCAGCCCCTAGAATTGTTATTTTCCCAGGCACATTTTATTGTGCTTACGAGCCTCGTTTTGTCAATATTTATAGAACTAAATGGACAAATGCATAAAAGTCAAAGGCTCTGAAATACGACTGGAGCCTTGAAGGCTAGCATCGGGACTATTACAGATGCCTGCATGCATTAGTAAAGTTGGTAAATGATGCATAGAATTTGCAAGGCACCTAGCCTTGGCTAGCCCCAGTCAAGTCCACCATGAAACACCAGTGAGCTGTGAGGGGAGGTTGCATGGAGGGCAGTGAGTAGTCTGTAAACAGGTGTTAAACCACTTATTCAAACACTCCCACAAATAGCCTAAAAGATTTTCCCAGCATCCCTCTGCTCTCTGTGAGTCACTGTGGGAATAGCAGTGAGGCTAGAGTTGAGTTATAACCATTCACTGAAGCATTTCCCTCCAGACTGTACAAAGGAAAGGGGCTATGTTGGTAAATTTATTGACTATTTCATTAGATCAATATGGAATATGATTTAAAAGGCTTTGCCCAGGCTCTTTAAATCTATTTAATCAAACCAATTAATAAAAAAAAGTAAGAAGTTGAAGCATATCCTGTAAGGTGCATCATAAATATATTCCCTTACTTGGGCTTTTGATCTCACCCAGGTAATTAACAGCTTTAGTTAAGTTTAGTGATTTCTTCATGCCTAGCTATGGTCATAAAAACCCCCAGGCTATGTGTAGCTCTTGGATTTATTATGTTTTTCTTACTGCAAGAGCGTCTCTCACATTCTGCTTTCTCCCCTCTCCAGAAAGTTTATGTAGCCATTGCTTTTGTAGCTGTCATGAAAGCTACACTGGCTGGTAAGCTTTGTACATCTTGTGAGTCTGGGTATACACGGCTTATGTTGTCCAATTCAGTAGCTTCTTCACCCTACATGAAACTATTCCACACTATCTCCCCTCTTAGAGTGGGGAGATGAAAATATACAAAAGGCCTGAATTTCAAACACCTGTTCTTATATTTCCTATCTTTTCTTGACTACTTTTCTTTATGAATAAAGTGGCCTCTCTCTATCATAGTTTCTACTGTGAAATTTGGGAAGGTCTCTCCTGAACTACGAGGGTAAAGCATGGTCTCTTGCCACTCAATAGCCACATGTCCATCTCTCTACCTTCAAGTCCTTCACCCTTCAATTCTTCAGATATAAAGTTGTAGGATTCTAGACAAACCAACATTATCACCTGAAGGTGGGAGGAAAAATTGGTTTCCTTCCAATTCCAGAGTCAGTATCATGAATCTCTAGCTATGAGACCCAGCTTGTAGCTTCATTTTGCTTAACAGGCAGAGGAAGTTAAGGTCTGGAAGGGAGGTAAATATTTTCCCTCAGCTCTCTTTCATCTGTTTTTGAGGAACTTGGTAAACATCATTACCCAGGTAACTGTATTCCAGGGTCTCTCCATAAGTAGAAGCACAGTCAAAGAAAACAACAGTTTACTATAAAATTCAAATTGTGCATTAACAGTTGACCTTTTTTGATAAGCCTCAAAGACCTTTGCAAAAAGTTGGACAGATGGGATTGTCCTCTTGACCAGTTTTCCACAGGTGATCAACTTTTGTTCCAATGCACAAAAAAGAAGGAAGTCTCACGAATGTCCTCATGAAGAGCGAAAGTCAGAGCAACTGCTTGCCCAGACTAGGAACAACAGCATCCTTTTTAACTTTAGCTCCCTTTACTTACATATTTTTCGCCAATTCAGTAAGTATTACTACATATCTTCCATCCCAAAGGTTAAGAGATACACAAGTACAAAACAGAGAGCAAGAATTTTATAATGTATGGGGCTGATGTGAAATGATCATGTTTAAGACCACCTTCCCCTTAACCAGTCCTGCAAACACCTATTTACTCAAACTCTTGACTATCATTCCTTCAAAATGTATTGAGCAGCTACTCAACATTAACACTAAGCTACAAATTGTACACATGTGATAGAAAGATAAGCAAGCAAGCCAGGTGTACTGGCACACACTGTAATTTCAACAGTCTGGGAGGCTGAGGCAGGAAGATTGCCAAGTTTAAACCCAGTTCAGGCAACATAGTAAAACCCTGGAGATGTAGCTCAGTTCAAAGAACATGGGGTCAATCCCCAGTACAGCCAAATACACACACACACACGCATACGCACACACACGTACACACAATAGGCAAGCAATCACTTAATGAGTTTATATAAAGGAGATGTAAGATACAAATAACTTCATAGTTCTTCATACCATGAAACTCATGAATAAAGCTCCTAAGAGTTTAATTAAAATCTTCATATTACTTTAACACAATCAAAACTGCCAGTTACTGAAACATCAGTGATTCAGTAATTCATCAGGTAAAGGGCCCTTTGATTATACATCTCATTTGGAGATTATATTTAACAGAGTAATACTAAAATTTAGAATTCAAATTATGGTTAATATGGTACTTAGTAGAAGGTTTATTGGATAATTAAGAATAATGTGTGACTTCTATGTCAATAAGCTGAGTTTCTAAAACACTGGAGAGGATTAGACTGATCTGTTCAACCACTGTGATCATGGCAAATCATTGCTTTTAAAAACAAAATTCCTTGAAAAAGAAACCTTCCTAGTTTATGGAGAAACACACTGTTCTAACACTAATAAATGGCAACTTAATGTCTATTGAAATTATTGCCAGTAATCAGCTACAAAAATAATAATAGCAACTATTAGTTTATCTAACATTTTTGAGCCCTTGCAGGCTATCAAATGCCAAGCTAAACACAGGTGTACAGTGAGAGTGTACAGTGATGGTTACAAGAAACTTAGAAGGTAGGTTGTTTGATGGGTTTTTTTTTCAGGTTAGAATATCGAGTTAAAGGTCCTACAGCTAGCGAAGACCGTCTAAATTCAGAGCTCAAGCTTTTAAATGACTCCTAAATCAATGCGGTTGTGTCACATGCATGTAGTTCAGGGTAAAAATAAGCAGGTTGACAAAAGTCCCAGATACACTCACAAGTACACAGTGCGATTCTTCCCTACCAATTTCCTTTTAGCCGTGTAATTTCTATAGGGACCTGTTTTGCTCTGTGTTTCCCTTCCTTTTGCCCACTCTCCCATCAAAGATGCTCCAACAATAGAATCCACTTACAACATGGAAAGTGTTCCTCTTGCCTCAAGTGCTTGTCTATGGGAAGCAACTCTGGCTTGCCTGGTGAAAAGGGACCTCAGAGAATAGTGCACAATTCCCATTCCTAAAATTAAATTATTAATTTTTTATCAATTAATTGGATGAGGATTGGTGGGAAAGAGGCTCTCAGCTCAGCAGAGGTCTATTGGGTGCCAGATAAAACAAGAAATCTACTGAGCTGAGATGGTAAAAGAAGGGAGAAGTCACAGGGGTAATAACTTTGTGAATCCCCTGGTTTCAGGAGAGGGAGAGCAAACCCCTTCCCAGGAGCAGAGAAGCAGACTCACTCCGATTTCTCCAGGGGGAGTGCTTAGCAGCATCTGCCCTCTAGGTCTGGCAGAGAGAGACTCCATTGCTGCCCAGGACTTACTTAATTCTCTCACATACTGAGAAAGAGTGAATCCCAAGCAAAGAAGTTTCCAGCTTCCCTTGGAACAGACAGAAGGTCTTCTTACTCAAAATACTGTTGTGTGAAAAGAAAAGCAGCTTGTAGTTTGGGGGTGTGTAAATAAATCACATTCATTATTTAAAAAATTAAGTTATTTGGAATATAATTCTTTCCAACTTCTTGGCAAGGAAATCAATGATCGAATAAAAAGTATTTTTAACATTTCTTGGTCTTCCAGGTAAGTCAGTAGGAATTACAAACACCTTGCATGTATATAATACAACTGAATTTCCCTAATATGTAATTTGCTTCAGAATGTTTTTGTTCATAAATAGTCATTTGGTTCACATCAGAAGCATGGCAAAATTTTGCTTCCATTCATGAACTCAACATAGGGCAAGGAACAATACCACACTATCACAAACATGGCTATCTTCCCTAGAATCATGGAACGAATTAAGTTCATGAACCAAGGTACCACTGTAAATTTGACAGAGTAAGTTTTGACAGATAAAGAAAGTGAATCACAACATATGTGTGTATATGACAGAACACAAGAGACAGAAAGAAAGAGAGGGAGACAGAGACAGAGATAGAGACAGAGAGAAGATAGTTCCATGAAACTGAAAATCATGTATCTTGAGAAGACCAGACTGAAAGTCAGCATGTGCTAAAAAATTACTTGGGATTTCTAAATAATTTAGCTATCTGCACTCCTCTCCCACCCTCAAAAAAATAAAAAATAAATAAAAAATAAAAAATAAGTAAAAATAAATAAAAAATTACTTGGAGCCCCACTTAGCTTTTGATTAAAAAATGTTCCCTGAGAGCAGAGGTAATACCTGTCTCTTTCATCAACGCATTTCCAGTGCTTGGTTTGGGGCTTGGAATATGATAAGGCACTCAATAAATAGCTCTGGAGTTAATGGTCAAACCAATGAGTAGAGCACAAAGCAATTCTTCCCCAACTTCTGTAAATCACAACTAACTTCCCACATTTATTCTCACTCAGAAACACAAGCTCCAAGATAAAGCAAAGAAATCCACAGCTAATAAATTATGTACAGCTTTTATCCTACACTAAGAAGGAGCGGTATACACTGTCTCCTCCAAGCTGCATCAGACACCTGAACTTGACTTAAACAGAGTGAGACTGGTTAAAAAGAACATGGAGCAGGGATGGTCTCATTCCAAGCTTTATTTTGCCTTTTTCTGAAAACGTCTCCCCAGTTTCTATGTGCAAATTCCATTCATCTCCCCTCTCTCTTTCCCTCCTCCTCACCCATAATATTACATCACCCTCTGCTTCTTTTTCAGAAATGTGTCTTTGGTACTAATTCATATACACACATGCCGTGTATGTAAAGGAGCATTACCAAGTAGGTGGTTCTTGAAAATCAGCCATTCATCATTCATATTGATCACTGGGGTAGTATGGTATGAATCAGAGAGCAGCAATCATTAAATCAAAGATTTATACTAGTAAAAGAGCACCAAAGCAATTCATCAATTCCATACTACCCTTGGTGATTAATTAGGTTCTAACCTGACAGCTTAGAAGGTGGCTCACAATTAAGGCTATTACGGTTGAAGGTAGGTTGTTTTTGTAAATTTTCCTTCCTTTTAGAAAGAAAAAGAAAGAGAAAGAAAGAAAGAAAGAAAGATCCCTAGTCTGTCATTTTGTACCTTTGCATTATAGCACTTACCAGTTTGTAAATGTAAGGTTTCTGATGCGATTATATATTTGCATTTTCTCCCTCCATTGCTTCACATGGTCTGGGAAGTCTTATTGCCTCTAGAACCCCCTCTAGCACACGGTAACTGCTGAAATGGCATAGAATGAACAAATAAGTTTATTAGGAGAAGTCTCTAATGCTAGAAACCCTGCTGTAGCTTCACTCTATAATGGGGCCTACAATGTTCCCACACTAGATCGTGTCCTTCAGAAAGCAAAACTGAATTTTTCTAGACTAGAAAATCACTCTAGAAAATTATTCATATGTAAATACTAAAAATAAAAACATGCAATTCTTGTAAATCAGCAATTTGATCCTGGGCTCACCAAAATATGAACAAATGTTCACCAAACACATCTTCAGGGATGTTTACAGAAGCATTGTCATTAATAGCCCAACCTGAAAACAACACAATCATTACTCAACGAAAGAATAAATAGGGCTTCAAAACAAGATGATAGGAAATCAACAATGGCTATTATAATGTCTTGTTTTCTTCTCAATAGCTATTCATACCATCACACATATCATCTTGTTTTGAAGTCCTATAATGTTTTTATTCTTTTGTTTTGAATGGCTTTATTCTGTTGTGTTTTACTGGATTTTATTATGTGCGATAGTGTGGATGGCTATTTTGAAGAAAACGAGACATTATAGTAACCATTGTTCATTTCCTAGTATCTGGTTTTGAAGTCCTGTAATGCTGTTATTCTTTTGTTTTGAATGGTTTTATTCTGTTGTGTTTTATTTGATTTTATTATGTGTGATAGTATGGATGACTATTTTGAAGAAAATGAGACATTATAGTAACCATTGTTCATTTCCTGTTATCTTGTTTGGAAGTCCTATAATGCTTTCATTCTTTTGTTTGGATTGGCTTTAGTCTGTTTTCTATTATTTGATTTCATTATGTGTGAAGGTAATAGACAGCTATTTTGAAGAAAACAAGAGATATTATGGTTGCCATTGTTGATTTCCTATTGTCTTATTTTGGAGTTCCATAATGCTTTCATTCTTTTGTTTTGCCTCGTTTTATACTATTTTGTTCTGTGTGGTTTTATTTTGTGCGATGATACGGACAACTATTTTTAGGAAAACAAGAGTCATTATGGTAGCCACTGTTGACTTCCTGTTGTCTTATTTTGAAGTCCTGTGTTGCTTGCATTGTTCTGTTTTGATTTGCTTTGTTTTCTTTAGTTTTATTCTCTTTAAAAAAAAGAATAAATAAATAAAACATGGTGTGTTTCCATAGTATAAAACTACACAGCAATGAGTATGCAACAACATGGATAAATCTCACAAACATGTGGACAGAATTAAACCAGACACAAAGGAGAACAATGGAATGTGATTCTATTTATGTGATGCTCAAATATGGGCAAAATTGTAGCCTTGGAGTTTGGGATAACAATTACCTTTGAAGGGTTAATGACTGAACAGAGCACTAAGGGACTCTGGGGCACAAAGTTCTATTTTTTTTTTCTGGGTTCTGGTTACTGCAGTGTGTTCTTCTGTGAAAGTTCATCAAGCTATTTTCCATTGTATAATTTTGTGAAAAACACATTTATAGTTTGTATTAGTGCTGTTGTCTGTACACATGATAATTCAAAACAATTGTTTTTAAAGCGTTAACTTGCTTTGATTTTTTGTGTGTGTGATGGAAGCCTGGTTAATATCTTCATGTATACTACCAGGACCAAATTCAAACTGCAAACAAGTATCTCTTTTGTGGGAATTCCAAAGAATGTCAGCTTTCAAGAGATTAGACTGCACATCCTTTAGAGTCCCTTTAAATCTTAACATTCTATGATTCTATGGTAAGAAACCCTTTGAAAATTGATGGAGACCTTAATGTCCAGAAATCTTGGTGTTCTGGGACTACCTCAGCCATTCTCAAAAGAGTGAAAGGAAGCAAGCAGAGATTTTCTGGCTTACATTCGTGAGTCTGAATCACCTTACACAATTTTCTCCTACAACACACAGTGAATTCTTCAAATTGAGAGAATTTAAAAGAAATGTGTACAGGTTTTAAAAAATACTGTTATATTTAAAGATTCAGCAGTTTCTGATAAGTTCAAAAATTATACCAAAAAAATCAGGATCTACATTCTTTGAAAGTTTCTTATATACCACACATCATATTAATTCATTTTTTATATATTCTTTCATTTAATCTTCACAAGATTCTGTTGGATAGCTATGGACTCCCTCAGTGATAAAAGACTGAGTCATTTAATACCTCAGCCTCGGATTTAAATCTATATAACTAAGAAGAAAATACATGCCTGTACAGCAGAGGTTAGGTAACATGCACTGAAATATGACAAGAGCTCAAATCTCAGATGAGCACCTTAAGTAGCTATGCCACTTTTAATAAAACATCTAATATTTTTTCAGGTCTTTCATCTGTACAACATGATTACTAATAGTATCTATCCCACAGGATTATTATAAGGGGTACACATTGTACACAAGGCCATTAAAACAACATATAGCATATGCTAGTCCTCAATCAATGGAAGATATTCATACCACGTAATTGATAAACTTAGTAAAGGATATAAAATTAGTAGGTGTTATTTATTCAGTCAGTGTAATTTTAGGAAAACAAAATTGTCACTAATAGTACTCTATTCACTTACAATCAATTAGGAATATTTTATTCCTGATTTCTAGTGATATAAATGAAATAATTGTTATACTGTATAAGCTTCCAAAATCTTGAAAGTAGGAAAATATCTATCTTGTTTATTGTTATATCCCTGAAGTCAGTTATAGCCTGTTCAGAGTAGCCTCTCAACAAATATTTGGTGAATGTATACCTAAATAGTTCCCTAGTCTACCCAACTATCTCCACAATTCATGTCCATCCTAGAAAGGTCTGGTTACTTATAGAAACACTTTCCTTCAACACAAATCACTATAGACATGCACTAATTCTTTAAAAAGGAACAATTTGTAAGACAAATAAAATAAAAGGTGATTTATTTTTACAACAACTTACCATGTGTTCCATAGTTTACCATGTGTAAACTATGACTCTATCTATCAAAACCTAATTCTCAACTTTTTATAATGACAACATTCCAAAGTCAAATACATTCTTAGAATTTAAATCTTTAGAATTTAAATCCCAGATTCACTCATTGACTGGCCAGTTAATTACTTTGTATCTGTATTTAATTATCTCAATCACAAATAACAGAAGTTCAGGAAGATTTAATAATAAAGAAACCTCTACAGTACATAACAGAAAGTCCATAAATAGTTGTTCAGCTTTCTCATTTGATTTGCTTTAGTAGTTTACTGTTCATCAGAGACCAGAGATCTTTTCAGTTCCTCTGTCATCTTTAGGGCTGCCTTCATTCAAACTGGCAAACTGGCAGTCCATTGACTGTCACTGTTGAAAGGCTTTGGTTGTCTATCCAAAAAGTCATACTGGGCCTTCTATCTTTCTAACAAAAGTCTAGTTTTATTCATGTATCAGAGATCAGTGTAATTCATCCATTCCTCTCAGTTGGCTTAATGATCTAAGCTGCTTATGGTCATTTCATTAACCTGCTTATAATTGGTTGAAAATGCACATCTCCCAAAACATGACAATGTAAGAAGTCTGTTTTGGCCCTTCCTGGAATGTTTTTCCTTACTTATATAAAAGGACTGCAAATCTGGAACTTGCCCTTTTTCCTGCTCCTGAATAGACATACGTGAGGCAGTGACTCTTGGAGCTGCTACCAACACACAGGGTAGTCAGACGAAAACAAACTTGTGCCCCTAGAATTAACCAACCCTGAAATAGTCCTATCTCAGAACTCCTTGTTGTAATAAAATATAAAAAGAACTCTTCTTTTATAGGCTGATTTTACTTGGCTCTTCAAGAAATTTACAGCTCAAAGCACTATGATACCAGTTTTATCAGTATAAACACAAGTTTCAGAAGAAAAAGAAAGATGATCTGTTTCTGGGATATTCCTTGCCCCAAAAGTCCTAGCCTCTCTCCCTCCCTCCATTACTTCCCTTCAACTGTAACTGGCCACTGCGATGTCACATGGACACTGTTAAACCAGTCATGAACTAGTGTAATTACATTACCTTGAGCCCCGTCAGATTCATTCCTGGACTCTGGAATGAAGGTCACCTGTCCCTTAGGTAACAGACTGAAGGTGGGATGGCGTCTGTTAGGAAGCCTGGGTCGAACACTAGATAATTTACTTTCTGTATCCTACTTATCATCACATACATGTACAATGTGTGCTGGACATTGGGCTCCCCAGAGATAAGGAATGTTTAGTACAGCTCTATCTCAATAATCAAATCAAAGTCTGAATCCTTCCACCAGGCCTCATTTCTGGAATCTTAAAATCTTGTAAATCTCACCTAGCTCATCATATCTCTAAGAATTCTACTTGGTCTCAGGTCCAAATATGGATTTTGCTAACACAGATTTTATCTAAAGGAAGGTTAGAATGGTTTTCTCTCTACCTCCCATTAACTTTGCAGAGCTATAGAAAGAATTCCAAAGCACACTGATACATCGCACAGTGTTAACTTGCTTCCATGCACATTTCTATGTCTCTTATCCCATCAAACTTTTCTCAGCCTAAGTTGGCAGACTTGCTGGGGCCTAGAAAACTATTCCCCCAGTTGGAAAAAACTTTTGTTCCTTTGGAGGCAGTATGGTATAATGGTCAAGAAGGAGTTCAGTTCTCTTCTCCTCTTCTCTTTTCTCTTCTCTTCTCTTCTGTCTCAGTAACCTGGTGGCCCTTGCACAAGTTGCTCAATATCTCAATGTCTTTGTTTCCTGAACCATAAAATGTGAATGATAATTATAGTTCCTGATAGGATGTAGACAGGATTAAATGAGATTGTGCGTGAAAAGTGCTAAACATAGTACCAGGAAGGTAAAATGCTAGCTAAAATGAATATCAGTTATTTCTAATGCTTCTTTTTTTCTTTTTTTTCTTTTTTTTTTTTCCTCTTACTATATCACCGCAGAGCTATATCATCACAATTAGCAGAGATAATTGACTAGCCATTCTGGTTCGGTGTTGTCAGTCAATCAAATAGCTTGAATATTTTTCTCATTGATTAGACAGACCCACTATCTGGTAGAGTAGTTAACTTGGGCAATTAAGTGGAAAAGAACGTATAATATTTATATGGTAATTTTTTCTACCTTCAGCTTTCTCGGAGGCTGCAAGACTGAACCTCTGTGGACCAAGCCTCTGGAGCCTAGGTGGCTTCATTTTCCTCAGCCGTGCTCCTGGCTGGGAGCCAGTTCCTTTTCCACAGCCTCGGAGAGGCTGAGCTCCAAGAATGCCTTGGGGACTCAACTTCATTGACTCGCAAAATCAAAATATACAAATCCCCCTTTTAAACCATGATATATAACTGGGAGAATATTGCCTCTCCACTGCATTAAGGCCTGCCCTATTACCTTATGGAATTACCCGCAGTGGCAGAAATCCATTCACCTGATCCACTGACACCCTGGGGGCAGCTCAGATAGCATAAAGCCAATTGATAGATGTATATTTGATATATATTTTATGCCTGGAATTTATGTCTTCTGCATGTTTCATTTGCCATTCTGACTCACTTTATGCCACAGGAGAACTAGGGAAATTCAAAAGGGACAGAAAAAGAAACAGTGTAGAAGGAACAGGGTGGAAATCAAAATAGCGATTTTTCTTTCAGATCTAAGACCTTGCACCAGAGCATCCTGATCAGCTTTAAAGCACAAAGGAAGTATCCTTCCTTTCTTCCTCCCAGCAAGGAATTATGAGAAGGAGAAGAGCTAAACTGGAAGGACAAGAAAATCCTTTCCCTGTACCCTAGCAGCAGGTCCCCACTACAAAGTGTGTGTGTGTGCCAAAAGCATGAATGATAATAAAGCTAAAGGTATGCAATTTTATTCCATACAGTTTGCAAGACCTTGCCACACATTTTACCTCATATTATTCTCCAAACACACCAGAAAAAGGTCAGAACTGATATTCAGCCCATGTTACTATGTGCAAGAAAGGAAAATGAGAGCCTGCCTGAGATCATGGCTTGTGGCAAAGCTGGAACTCAGATTCAGTCTCTGCATCCTCCTTACCTTGCTGACATGAGTACAAATGCATAAGAATTTTAGAAGACTTCTTCATTATTACATATATAACAATCCCCATGAACAGAATTCTAGTTCTATTCATGTCCTATTTTTCCAAAAGTCTTAATTTAAAAACAATTACACGAATTATAATAACAGTTCGTACTTATACTTACATTCACACAGGTATCAATATCCAGGAGAGACTGATTCCAAGACATCTGCTACAGATACTAAAACCTGTATGATATTCAAATTCATTATATAAAATAGTATAGTATTTGCACATAATGAATATACTTTTAATCATCTTTCAATTACTTAAAACTCCTAATACAATGTCAGTACTAGGGGCTGAGAATACAGCTCAGTGATAAAGGCCTCGTCTAACACATGAGAGACCCTGGGTTCACAAATGCTATTGAAATATTGTTATACTGTTGTGTTTAGACAATGACAAGAAAAAAGTATTTCCAATCTGAAGTTGATTGAACCTGCAGTCAGCAGGTAAGAAGGGGTGACTGTACACACACATGAAGGCATGATTAAAAAAAAAAAAAAACCAAAAGGGCTGGGAGTTTGGCTTAGTGGCTTAAGTGCCTGTCTGGCAGGTGTGAGGTTGTGAGTTCGATCCCTGGTGCCACCAAAAAAAAAAAAAAAAAAAAAGTTACAATTCAAAATTTTAGTATTTATTACCATAAAAGACATATTGCAATTAATCTCCCTCAAAATCCCCCCCCTTTCCCGCACACTTTAAACACATTTATCCCATCACTCCTACCACTTTTGAACCAGTTCTGGAAGTTATCTTCTTTAATTGCACTGCCATGGCTGCCTTGATGTCAAAATATACTCAAAACATGCACCTTTCATGATCATTTTGACTTTGGGAAAGAGCCAGAAGTTGCACAGTGCCAAATCTGGTTAACAAAATAGATGAAGACATATAGTAATGTTTTTATGAGCCTGCATGTCTTCGGATGACACTTGGCAGAAGAATTTACCATATTTTTTATCATACCTCACAAAGACACTCAGGAAAGAAGGCTTCTAGAACTGATTCAGAAAGTGGCAAGAACTATGAGATAAGTGTATTCAAAGCAAGGGGGAGTATTTTGAGGGGAGATAAATAGTAATATGTCTTTGCTGTAATTTTTTTTTTAATTTAAGCATTCATGTTTTTTGATGACTCCTGTATGTCACACATACACACATGCATGTGCCCACACAAATTTGATCCTCAGAGCAACTCTGCAAAAACAGTAGTATTTTTTGTTAATTTTACAGAAAATGAAGCAATATGGGAAGATTAAGTAATTTCCAAGTCACTCGAGATATCAAAGCAGTCTGACTCCAGGAATTCATCTCCTAGCCAACTCCACCACACTGCATTTCTATCAAGGCTTCAGTGAAAAAGTGGAAGTACCTCTATAAAAAATGGTAATAATACTAGGTTTCCTATTGGCCCAATATCTCATATATTAAGAATAGGATCCAGAGAGTGACAAAACCAAATGACCTCGCTCCCTTGACTAACTTCCTTCACTCTACTGGCTAAACTGCTCCATCATTCTTTACTACCCAGTGTGGCAATCATTTATTTCAATTTACCATGTAGTTACTGAGCACCTATTATGTACAAAAGTCTATGCAGCACCCTGGTAGTAGAATGCGAACAAATTTTTTTAATCCTTGTTCTAGCAGAACCTTTATGGTAAAGCAGATATTAAATGAGTCATAAAGAAAGGAAAAACAATTAAGTCAGCCTTTTCACAGACTTTTCACTGGAAAACATTGAGTAAGTCATGTAGTTTGGCCCACACAACGCAGAAATCTCCTCTACAGTCTTTCATATACATAGTTATACAGCCTCAACTAGAATCCACAAAGCCAGAAGGCTTCCTCCTCTCACAGAAACCATTACAGTTTAATCATAAGCTTTTCCATATATTGAATCTACATCTTTTACACTAAAATAGTTCTAAATCTGCATGCTACAGTCCAAAGAGACCAGGACCTATCCCTCTTCAACACTACATTCTTTCAACATAAATGAGGATAGCTATCAAGTAGCCTTCATGTTGTGTTCCAGACCAAATATCACCTATTCCCTCAAACAATGCTGTTACGCTATGGTTTCCCATTCCTTGCTTATTAAATAGTGCATGCTGGATGCTACGTAATTTTCCAAAGACTAAAGAAACACACTGGAAAGAATATTTTAAACATGATCCAACCAAAAGGGAGAAGTTGAACTATGATCTACCTTGCACAGGATGCTGTGCTCCTATTATTTACTGAATTCATTGTTTTACTTTTAATATTAATCACACAAAATTGGCTTGTTATACCCAGATTATTGCTTTCATTTTTTTAAAGAAAGTGTTATCAAGCCAAGTATCCCCTAAATTGCTACTTGAGTAACTATTTTTTTAATCTTCTGCTAAATTTAATCTTGGTGAACCTCAGATGACAGTGAGTATCTTTGTGTTTGTTTAATAGCTCCATTTTATCCCCCACAGATATTATTTTCATAAGAAATCTCTTCAGACTAAGCAGTTCTGAACTGAATTCTCTTCGCTGAAGACGGAGTAACAGAGAAGGCTTTCACTGTACAGCATTTCACATGAAAAATCCCTTCTCCAAAGCTCTTTACTCCCTGCATTACCAGATCCAGGGCCTCTGTCTCCACTATAATATATCTTATTCTTCCAAGCTTCTGTCTATCTTCTCCTTGTACACTACTCCAATTCCAACAAAATTCCTCTTTCTGAATTATGAAAACAATTTAGTTGGTTCCAACTAACAAGAAGGCGAGGTGGGGGGGATTCTTTTATGTGATGGACCTAAGCTTCTTATAGTAAAGCACACATAGAGAAATGGTGATAGATACTCTACAAATATTTATTGACTGAGTACTACGGGTTACCCATCAAGGTCCCTGATACAGAAATAGGCAAAACAAGACATAATTCCCACCTTCAGAGTGCTTAGTGTCTAATACAGAAGACAAACAGATGTCAAACAAATATGATCTAAATACTAGGGATAAGAAAGCACTGTGAGAAAAAGGTAATTGCATGTAACTGGAGGATTTATGCACTAAGGGATTCAGGTAGAATTCTCTTAGGATGTGGTGAATGAATTGAAACCTAAGGAAGAGAAGACTTTAACAAAAATATTCATTGCATCTTCATTTATATAGTAAAAAGCTAGAAAAAAATAAGTGTTATTTGATATCTATATAAAGAAACCATTCGGGGCATTAATTTGTAACATTCACACGATAAACATAAATTTCATACTAAAAATTCAAAGATTGAAAAGTACAGACCAACTTAATTTTTAAAATATTAGTGTAAAATCCTAAACAAAATGTTAACAATGAAAATCCGGCAGTACATTATGCATATTTATTTATTCCAGGAAATTCAAAAATATTTCAATCTTAGAAAATCTGTTGGGGGACAGCCACACCCAAGTCTCTTTCCATGAGTCAGAGCCATTCACAGACTATGGAGGGAGAGAACCAGGCCTCACCCAGAAACGATCCCAGTCAGGAAATCATATCATTTTCATTGTTTTGTTGGGTTGGGTTTTATTCTCTTTTATTTTGTTTGATTATGTTAAATCTGATGGCATGAGCAGCTATTTGAAAGATAGCTAGACATATTACGGTAGCCATTTTGGATTTACCATTGGCTTGTTTTGAAGTCCTTTATTGCATTCATTGTTTTGTTTTTATTGTTTCTATTCTATTCTGTTCTGTTCAATTTTTAGTATGTCCAAAGGTATCTGCAGCTATTCTAAAGACAACAAAAGGCATTATGGTAACTATTGTTGGTTTTAGGGTTAGGGTTAAAAAGAAAATCTGTTAATGATTTTCCTAACATATGCTGAAGTCAAAAGAGAAAAATACGACTACCAAGAAAATTGTAAAAAAAGGCATCCAGTGGACATAAAAATATCTCTAACTTAAAAAAAATAATAATTTACTTTTTGAAAAAGGGTATACTTAATCTCTTAAATTAAGAATTATGTTACCTACTAAAACATTAAACACAGGTCCATTAATAAAATGTTGTGATTTTACATTTGTCATTTGATATTGTTCTAAAAGTACCAGTCAGCAATGAATAAAATCAACAAAACAATAAGTGCACTTTTATCATTGTTTGCATATGATATAAATATACACTTAGAAAACAAAATAATAAAAATATCATAGAAATAATAAAACCAATAATGTGACTAGATGCAAAAGGAATACACAAAAATCAGGACCATCCTTGTAAATTAACAACAACTACTTAGAGAATATAGAGAAAACAATTCCAATTTACACTGGCAAAAAAGATGGAGAAGGAAGAAGACAGAAAAAGAAACTGCCACTAGTGCTGCTACATAAAACTTAGAGTAAACCTACAAAAATTAATAGGACAGATACATACACATAAATAAAATTATTGAGACTTGTGAAAAATACGGAGCGATAACTAATTCTCAGGTAAGAAAATTCAACATTATAAAGATACACATTTCCCCCAAAAAATCTACCAAATGAATGCAATCCCAATATAATTTGAAAAACACTTTTAAATGTCATTTTAGGGAGACTACTAAACATTTAAAAATAGGGGGAGAAAGTAACAAACAGTGGTTTGCCTTAACATGTACATTACATATCAAATGTGTTGTAAAGCTAAAGCAACCTAAAAAACTTGCCCCTGGACAATATAAATGAACAGATAAATGATATTGATGAGATATAACATGAATAGAATCAAACATGCATAAAAATTTAGTATGTGATTTTTAAAAACATTAGAACATTTTTAGAAACAATTCTCAGAATTCATGGTATTCAACAAAAGCCGAGCAAAGGATGAAAGAATAAAAAGACACAACCAAAACAAAAGTTAGAAGAAGAATAACAAAATAAAGCCAAAACAATGGACAATAAGGAGCATAAATTGCAAAACATAATGCTTTATAAAAAGAAAAGTAAAGTAAGTAAAAAAATTGGCCTTTTTAAGAAATCAACAAAATAGACCAACCATTAGCTCACCTAATCTAGGAAAAAAATGAGAGAAAAACACAAACTCATAAAATAAGAACTACCAAATGGCAAAAACCATTGCAACTGAAAATCAGAGACATCATTAGAAACACTGCATGTCATCTTGTACAATGAATATGAAAACCTAAATAAATGGAGAGTTTTAAGAACACACATTTTACGAAATCAATCCCAGTTAGAGAACATTCAAACAAATTTCCTAGAAGAAACAGAGAAAATTATCAAAGAACTTCCTCTAAATAATCAAGCAAGAAAAACAAAAAAGCCCACGAATTCTAAACTATTTCGTACTGAAGCAGTACCAAGCCTTTAAAAAGAAATAATCTCAAAGCTATTAAGCTGTTCCACAGAATAAAAGGAGGAATTTTTCCCAGTTCCTTCTGACACAATGATACCTGGCAAAGATAGCATTAAAAAAAAAATACACACCAATGTCACTTGCAAATAAGGATGCAACAACAAATGTTAACAAGGATACACCAGCCCTTTCCCATGAGTCAGCACCATTCTTGAACTGCAGGGGAGGAGAACAAGAAGCCAAGAACTCCCTGCAAGTCAGCACCATGTGTGGGCCATTGCAGGGAGAACCAGACACCAGCCCTTTCCAGTGAGTCAGTGCCATTGATGGACTGTGGAGAACAGGAACCCAACAAGAAGACAAGCCCTCCCTGTGAGTTGGTGCCATGCACGGGCTGCTGTGGGAAGAACCAGACACCAGCCCCTTCTGGTGCACAGGCTGGGAGACAAGAAGAACCAAGGTCCCTCCTTTCTCACCCCACCATAAGCAACTGGCTGATTCAGAGAAACACAGGCTGCGATGATAGCTATTGAGGTAAAATACAACTTAATGCTTGTAGTGTTTAGTGTTTTACTGATTTTGAAGGCCTAAAACCGGTAGTCTGATAATCTATTCAGAGGATAAAAATACACAATGTAACATCTATAGGGGGATCTCCTTCTGAAGGTGGCAGCCATTGTTAACTCCCTTTTATCTTGTTTTGAAGTCCTGTATCATTTTCATTGTTTTGTTTGGCTGGGTTTTATTCTGTTTTGTCTCATTTGATTTTATTATATCTGATGGCATGGGCAGTTATCTCAAAGATAACAAGATATATTATGGTAGTCATTTTGGACTTACTATTATCTTGTTTTGAAGTCCTTTATTGCATTCATTGTTTTGTTTTTATTGTTTCTATTCTGTTCTGTTTTGCTTGATTTTTGTTACGTCTGAAGGTATGGGCAGCTATTTCGAAGACAACAAGAGGCATTATAGTAACCATTGTTGATTTCCTAATATCTTGTTTTGAAGTCCTGTGTCATTTACACTGTTTTGTTTTGATTGACTTTATTGTTTTATTTTGCTTGGTTTTATTCTCTTTAAAATAAAAATTACAAAAACAATATTAACAAGGAGACCCAAAAAGCTACATGTACAAAAACAAATTCAACTCTGGGAAATCTATTAATATATTTTGCCAAGCTAAAAATGAAATGATGAGCCAAGGATATAGCTCAGTGGCACAGAACCTGCCTAGCAAGTGTGACATCATGAGTTTGATCCTTGGTACTAAATAAATAAATAAATAAATAATAAATTAAAGCAATCATGTGAGTTATATACATTGAAAACACATTTGGAAAATTTAAATTTTCTTGAAATCTGAAACAACTTGAACTTAAAAAAAAAATTTAAACACTGAGAACTGATGGAAATCTGGGCATTCTCACCCTGCTCCTCCTGAGGGTGAAGCATATCCCCTCGGGCAGATGCAAAAGTAACCAGTGGTCCACAGGTGACCTCCCAGGTGAACTAAGGAGAATATGACAGGAACAGGCAAAATATAACCCCACAAATTACTTGTAAAATACAAGTGAAAAGAAAAATACACCTTTATGATAGAGAAATTTGGCTAGGTATTTTTATATGCATCATCTAATTTAATACTCCTTACCATTACCCAAAAGTAGGTAGAACCATCTCTATTTCACTGACAAAACTATGAGAATCAGAGATATTTAGCAGCATACCTAGAGAACATAACTGATAAGCTAGGAGCTGAATTTATAACTCAAACTCTCTAATCTAGCCAGAGTTCAAGTTTACTCCCCTTGTTTCATCTCTCCAATCTCTTTGCCCAGGATTCTCACTTTCCAAACCCAAAATAAGCCAAGGGGCAGTCAGCTGATGGAGGTAACACACATAGGTCAGTCACCTGAGGCGCACAGCAGAGTGAAGGGTAAGGACCACTCTGGAAGAGCTACTGGAAGAGAACTGGTCCATTCAAGTTCTTAATTGGAAAACAGGGATAGTAAAAGCCCTCACACTTGAATTGTTCAAGGACTGAATAACATACAATATGTAAACATCTCTGCACTCTGTTGGCACTGCTCAAACTCTCAATAAATATTAGCCATGTGAAAGACTGCCATTCTTTTGCATTGCTTGAATGCTGTGAATCAAACAGACTTCGTTTTTGAGTCAAAAGTGAGTTTTGTACTCAAACTTGAAGAACAAAAAGCAGCAGGGAAATGACACAGCTGGCTCCATCCATCAATATCCACTGGAAACTGGTTAAATATCACAAACAAATGAACATCTGGGCAGAGGAAGATGGTACTAAAATGAACGGCACCAATTTTCCCTCAAAACAAGACTTTAAATCCATTTTTTAAAAACAGTGCCAATGAGGAACATCTTTTTGAGCTGTGGTGTCATTCTACAAATATATTCTTTGCACCATTATATGGCAAAATTCACACTTAATAATTTTAGTAATAAATGACCACCTAAATATGTCAGGAATAATTTAGCAGCTGTGACCCCTAGAGCTGAAAATGTAGATGAATGTAATTAACCTACTTCCAAAATTGAAAAAAAAAATCTGCTCTATCCTCCCCTGACTTGGGAACATATGGCATCGGATTACATGGTTGGCACCTGGCTGACTGCTGGGTCCATGTGTCACATTCTAACACAAACAGGCAGAAGCACAAAGCCTGCCCAGAAGAGTCGCCAGCCAGATCCAAAATGGGCAGCTCGAGACACAGGCTCGGCCAAAATCTGCTGTAACAGCCTAGGGAAGGAAATAGAGCCCTCAGTACCACCCCGCAAATCCCAGGCTCCCCTCTGGCCCCATGACCTCCTCCACGCGCATGTGGAGAAGGGCTGTGAGGTTGGTTTCTCCACTGATGCATATCATCAGCACTCCTGGCTCTGTTTATCAGGGAGAAACTGAACTGGCCTCAACTAAACTTTTGAGCTGGCTCCTTTAAAGTATTTGGAAGCACATGTATGGAGCCAAATGCTTCCCATCCCAATTAAATGTGTGCTTGTCATTGTCACCAGCCACCCTCTCAAATCCTGGCATGCTAATATTGAGTAAAGGACATTCACCTCCAAACTAGTGTGAAGAAAGCAAAATGCAACATCAGTAACCTCATAGCTTCACCGTTCTGTTTTTCTTGCCCATTTTATAATAGTCTCCATTTGTCCCTCTGTAAACCAGCCCAAGCCATCATGAGGCTGAATATTCACCCTCACACCACTTCCCTAAATGTCCCACTTCGATACTGTATGTCCCTATGTTATTTTTCTCATTCTTTCTCATAACAATTTAGAAGACATTACAGACCAGGAGAAAAGATCACTGATGGAATGTAAGTATGGGGTTTTTTTTTTACCAACTAGAAAGATATTTAAGACCAAAAGAGAAAAGGTCAGCTACATACACCAGCAAAAAATGTATGTTTTTCATACCCATACAGATATATACCATAGAACCAGAGCAAGATGTGCTACAGAGACTGTTCTGCTCCTCCCATACCCTGTTTTGGGGGTTGTAGTAGATGCCTGCTGCTGCTATCTTCCTAGAGTTTATTTCCTGACTCTTTTGTCAATAACATCTCCATGTGCTTAAAATAACACTTCTCCCGTACTCCAAATTATTAGGTACCATTGCCCTAATCACCACTTGTCACATGGATGGTCATTTGACCAAAGTTAGTAAGACATGTTCTCATTTTGCTGGCATAAGTGAATTATTCTTGAGAAGTTGAGCTGGGGATGCACCTCAATATTAGAGCACTTGAAAGGCCTTATAATGGTCAATACATATATATAGAGAGAGAAAGAGAGAGACAGAGACAGAGACACAGAGAGAGAGACACACACAGAGGGAGACAGAGAGACAGAGAAACAGCAGAGAAACAGAGACACTGAGACCCAAACCAGATTGGTGAAAATCTTCACTGAAACTTATATAAAACTAGAGTCCAGCAAGGAAAGCACTCTCTTTCTTCTGGAGTCCACCAAGTTAAGAATGCATAAATTGCATTTGCTTGTGCCATGCCTCACACTACATAGAGGAAGCTACTACACAGCCCTATGTTAGAAAATCAACAGATTGGAAAAGATACGGAAGAAGAGAGAGACAGAGGAAAATGATTTGGAGAAAAGATAAAGAAGTAAATGTGGGAGACAGGTTATACAGAAGGAGGGTAAGAGAGGCCTGAAAAAAGAGAGATGTAAAAGTAAGTCAAAGAATAAATGAGGGAGAAAAGGAGGGAGTAGGGATGAAAAGAAAAGCATGCAGAGAGAAAAACAGGGCAGAGAAGATACAGAGTGATGAGGAAAGAAATAGAAGGAGAAACTGGAAAAGATATACAAAGGAAGAGAGAGGTGAAAGTGACAGAGAAATAAGATACAGAAGGAGGTTAAAAATAGGAGAGAGATAAATGGAAAAGAAAGGAAGGAAAAGGGAAAACTGATGTCTCTTGCGGTCCTGGCTCCTGGCCACCCTCGAGTCCTTCTGCATGTTTGTGTATTCTAGTTTATAATCACATTTGAGTTAGGTCCTATCTCTTGCAATCTTAAGAATGACAACCACTCTACTACCTTGGAACCAATCTGACCCTATCACAAGCTTGGCTTTTCCTGGCTTTGTTTGAGATAGAACCCAAAAATGAATTGAAGATTTTCTTCATCATCTCAAAATATATGCATTCTTGTAACCTACCCAACTGATGACCATAGTTCTAGTAAGTGGAAGAAATATTCATCCCCTGCCAAAAGAGAAAAGACATTGTGAAGATTTTCATGTCTTCCTTCCTATTTCCCAATCAGGATCTGATTACCAGAAACTAATCCTCCACTAAACATTAAAAAAAAAAAAAAAAAAACTACTTGGAGGTTAAAAGCAGCATTTAGGGGGAAATGATGTTGTACATCATACCAAAAATTAATATGACTTTATGTAAAATAGTAATGTGTCTGAGAATGCAAAGATTCTTCTAAAGTAGGTTAATAACAATCCAAGATCATTCTCCTTTTTTTAAAAATGAAAATGTATGTCAAAAAAAGACCTAAAGTAGCTGAATCTTGTACCCATTGATGGAGCTGATTTACATAGATAGCATTTAACATCCCATCATCATTATCCTATCAGTCTCCTGTCTAACATGCAAGCTACAGACATTCAATGTGCTTAGAGGTTAAAAACATACACACACATCCTCTACACCCACCAGCCAAAATGGTGTAAATGACAAAAAAAAAAAAAAAAAAGAAAGAAAAAAAAATCATTTTAGGCAGACAGATGAATATCAACTGGGAAGGGAAAAAGACTGTCTCACCCCTCCCTTCTGTACCAAGATAGTAACCTTAAAGGTTGAATAAAAGAAACTAAATATTTAAGAGTATAGTGTGGTGATCAGATGGGGAGAAGGAAAAAAAAAGAGACAGCATTATGATAATAGTTGAATCTTCCTCTGTCAGAGGAAGCAGCTGCGAGCATGCCTGCCTTGATTTAAGTGGAAGGTTAATTCAAATGAAACTTAGTTCATCCTTTGGAAGCAAATGTGGGAACATTTTCAGATATTTTCTTCTTTACATTTTTGAGTGAATTTAATTCTGATGAGATGAACAAAAGGGGCACCCTGGGGAGACGATGTGTAGTGTAGAGGGGCCTGCTTGTCTTGAGCACTCCCTCTTGATCGTGTGCTTGGCCGTAGCCTTTGAAGTCTTATGGTCTCTCTAGTCCTCTGCCACCCTGCCAAGAAGGCCAGAGGAATCGGAGGCAAAGTGAAACCTCAAAAGGTTTAAGACCACTGACTTCTCCATCACCCCAACTCCCAGGTGGTTTTGAGCTGTCCAACATGAGTCGTTAGCCATCTAAGGTATGAGGACTGTGGGGTGTAGGGAGAGTCTCTCCACATCAGCTGAAAGAGAGGGTGAATCGAAGGAAGAAGAAAAAGAAACAAAGGGGCATGAGAATAAAGAGCAGGGAAGTGGGAGAGAAGAGGAAAGAAGGCAATGACGAGAGAAACAATGGGAAAGAGAGGAAAAAAAGATTACTCCAGAAAAACGAAACTTTCTTAGCCTACCTGAATATACTTCCTTACACTGAATACCTAAATTGAGACCCACACTTTCAACAACTACTCATACGTAGTTCTTCAAGTCCCCAAATCCTAGCCCAGACTGCTTGTCACTAATGTACCATTCTACTTGGTCCTACAAGCCAAAGTACACAGCACAATCCTTCTCACAGTGATATTATTAAAGGAAACACTGCCCTTAGTACACAATTACTATCCATACTGCTTTTTCTCAGCTTTCCTCAGATCCAGACAATACATCACCTAGGAACTCTCTACTCAACAGCAGGTCTTACTCAGGTCTGGGATTTTTCCTAGAAATATTGCATCTTATTTACTAGGAAAATAGGCAAAAGTTAATTAAATAAAGTGCAATGCCAAGAGACATATGCAGAAACTCCCCAAAATTTAAAGAGAAAAAAATGCTAACAACCTTGAACCATGTCTTTTTTTGTCCTACTCCCCAATGTGACAAGACTAAACCAGACAAACCAGGTTTTCTCAGCCGGCAGTCTAGTCTACTAGAGAACAAAGATAAAATAAAGTGACAGCTTTTGAATATTAATAGGGCATATCAGCAAGGGTGAGCAGGAAACAGTCTAAGTCATCCACAAGTTCTAAAATCAGCTCCTAAAAGCCTGAATTCATCTCATCGTTCCCCACTTAAGAATTCCACTAAGAAAATGAATCTTTATTTCAAAAATAAACTTCTGAGATGCCTAGAGATAAAAGCAGAGGAAGAAATACTGAAGCACCGCAGGATCATCCCTCACTCATCTTCTCCCCCTAAGGCCCATCATGATGGCAAGCATATCATAGATGCTCAATAAATGTTTGTGACATGAAGAATGATGTAAACAAAAAGGGTTTTAAAACCAGCTTCAGAACAGTACTGGGCTTTGAAACCAGGTCGGTCCCAATCAGGATCACAGACATTGAAAATAGATTTTGAGGTATCTGAACTCTTCTCCCAACATTACCTATATCATCTGTGGAGAGTTTTCATTTCTAAACCAAAAGCAGAAAGAAAGTTTTCTGCAGCACCATATTTCCATGTCGTTAATTCACTCACCGATCTACGTACTCACTCATTCAGTAGGCACTGTGTGCCTACTACTCATCAGTCACTACAGAAGTCTCCAACGTTTTAGTGGGAAGGAAAGACCAGCAAGAGCCCAGCCTCCATGGAATTCACCTTTGCTCTGTTCCTTCTCTCCACCCTAAACCTAAAACTGAATCAAGCCATTACAGACTGGGACCAATTCCATTATCTGAAATGCCTTTCCTCCAAACATTTCTCTCACCTCCAGTTCATCTTGCTTAACCACTCTTCATTAGTCTTCCTGAAATATTATTCTTACTGTGTTTTTCACTTGTGCAAAGTCCTCCCATAGCTTCTGGCATCTACAATTCAATTTAGGGTACACTGTACTCCATATTAGGCACAGTGCTAGGTTTAATATTCCTCAGCATAGCAGGTTAGAACAGCATTTATTGCTGGATAGGAAGTTACCCTAAAATTTGGCAACTTAAAATACTAAGCGAGTGTTGTCCTTCAGTCTCTGTAAGTCAGAAATCCAGAAGCTTAGCAATCAAAATGAGGGTGCAGTGAAATTGTCAGTCAGGCTTGCAGCTGGTCATCTCTAGGACCAACTGACGCTAGGCCCCTACTTCCAAAGTGACTCTCTCATACAGCTATTGGTGGGCAACCTCAGTTTCCCACTTCTGTAGAGCTACTTGACAGTTCTCATATTATGGCAGCTGGCTTTCCCCAGAGTCAGAAACCCAAGAAAGAAAAAGAGGAGGAAGCCACAATGCCCTTCTATTAGTGCTTTCCTAGTTTTGGAAGCAACACAGTATATAACATCTGTTCTAATTTATTAGAAGCAAATTTAGTTTATACTCAAGTAAAAGGGAATTGTAGTAGTCAGCTTTTGGTTAATGTCATGAAATATACGAGAATAGCATTTAAAAGAAGAAAGATTTACTTTGGCTCACAGTTTTAAATGTTTCAGTCCATGGTTGGCTGGCACCATTGCTTTTATGCATGTGGCAAGGCAGAAAATTCATGACAGAAGGCCATGGGGAAGAAAAGCTGCTCACCTCATGGTAGCCAGGAAGCAGAAAGAGCAAGACAGTCAGAGAGAAATGGACCAGACAACATATACTACCTAAAACCATGCCTCTGTGACGTATTTCATTCACCTAGGCCTCGCCTCCTGTTTCTACCACCTCCTGATAATACCATCAAATTATGATCGCATCAGTGGATTAACCCAAGGATGAAGTTAAAGCCCTCATGATCCAATCACCTCCCAAAGCCCTTCAGCATGGGAGCCTTCCACACAACGAGCCTTTGGGGGAACACACTGGATCCTGACCATAACAGGAACCAATATCCACCTCTTTATACTCAGAGATATATCGTTGTACTCCTGAATAGACTGCACCTACAGTGGTATGGTTTGAATGTGTCCACTCTAAAACTCAGCATTAAAACTTAACAGCCAAGAGGATGGCATTAAGACATGCAGAGATGATTTAGGAAACAGTTAGCCCATGCGGGTTCCTCTCTTGTGAATGCGGTTAAGGCCCTTGTAAAAGAGCCTCCTTATAAAAGGCTGTGTTTGTTTACTTGTTCTTTCACATTTCTCCTGGCAGATGTGGCAATAAAGCCCCATCTTGAATGCAGAGAGCAGCCCTCACCAGACCACGGAAGCTGTAAGTACCTTGATGTTGGTCTTACCAGCTTCCAGAATAGTGAAAAAAAAATCCCATTCACAAATGGCCAAGTGTGCAGTATTCTGTAATAGCAGTAAAAAAGACAAAGACATATTGTAGTAACAACTCACTGCTCTGAGGCTGTTCCACTTTGCCCACTCCTCTGCCTTCTAAATCCCACATACCCAACCAGGTAGCAGAGCACAGTGGCTAAGATTATGGACACTGAGTTGCTTGGACTCAAATACTACCTTTATTTTTGGCAAGTAGGTTAACTTCTCTCTACTTCGATTTCTTTACTTACAAAATGATGCAGTGCCTACTTCGTTAAGTGACGTAGTCAATTTTGAGTGTAAACCTGATTGGGTTAAGAAACCCCTAGGATATCAGGAAAGCACAACTCTGGGTAGGTTATGAGAATATTTGAAGAAACAGCTGGAAGGTGGGACATTAAGTTAAACAGGAAGTCCCTCCTTAAGGGCGGGCCCTGATGAAACAAAAGCAGAAGAGGGAGGAAACCCACTAGCACGCGCTCTTGCTCTTTTTCTCTGACTTTGCTTCTCAGCTGCCAGCAGGTGGGCAGCTTTGCTCCATCAGGCACTTCTGCTACGATGTTCTACCCCACCTCGAGCCCACAGCAATGATCCAGCTGATGATGGATCACAATCTCCGAAACTGTGAGCCAAAATAAACCTGTAAATGTTCTTCTCTGGTATTTTGCCACAGAGTCAGAAAGTTAACACAATAAGATTGTTGTGATAATTAAATGAATCACTGTAAGTTACTAAGAATAACGCTTGTTATGTAGTAAGTTCTATTATACATTTTATTAAAATAGCTATCATTCTTCTGCATCCAACTGAAGTTTCATGCTGTAGTACATAGCGGCTCCTTCACAAAACCCCTCATGCTGTAACCATGGCCCATTTTCACAGTTTTACAAATTGTCCTTTAATTATCTCACTTGCAGATGTATTCCCTCATATCTTATTGTCTTCTGACAATCTTTTAATTCTGTACTTCCCTAGAGTGCTTCTTCTATAGAGAGTTCTTCCTCTCTATAGAAAGAATTTGATATCAAAGAAAGAAAGGAAGAAACTCATTCACATTAACTCCCAGAGGAAATATTCGCTCTGTCTCCCCAAATCCAGGAAATCACACTCTTGTTACTTCTCTGCAACCCACTGGTATCATAAAGCCAGCCTAAGTTAGACTTTCCTACAAGGTCAGCCTTATGTGGAACTTTGAAAATACCCAGAATAGAGGAGATAAACAGCCCCTTAAAACTGAAAGTGGAAAGGGCTGGTATGAGCCTCAACAGAAAGGTCCAAGCACTGCTACATCCCTAGGTAAAACTTCAATCCTACAAGATTGTTAAATCTTGAAGAGTCTAATGTTTAAAATTCATCACCAACAAACAGTCCTTCATGTCAGTCTCAGACACTGTAGCCCTTTTAGGATTTCCCAGCTATACTTTTCCCTAAAGCATTGATGTTTTCTTCTCCAAGAATTAAGCCAACAGTTTCCAACCAGAACCAGACCTGTGCTCAAACATTTCTCATATTTGGAACCTACTGGAACTCCCAGGTAAAATATACAGACAATGAGAATGAAGAGATAGAGAAAACTTCTAGAAAAATTTCTTCCCTACCACACAAAGAAGGTTCTCACAATCCTAGTCTGGTCACTAAGAAACTTCATGCATTTATCACTTTTACAACGAGTCTTTATTAAGCATCTGGTAGGCACACGGGATGATAGATACCAAGACGTCAAATCTGAGTATTGGAGCTTTGAGTATCTTATCTAGATAGAATAAGTCACCCTCTCAGGGTTCAATTTATTTGTCTATAAAATGAGGAGGCTGGACAAAATCCTTAGAGGTCTTTTCATTTTGAGAAAAATTGCTATTTTTCTGATGGTAATGCCTGCTCTGCTTTGCCAGGCAGGGTTGCTATGAAGATGAAGTTAGAAAATGCGCATGAAAGTGCTTTGAAAACTATAAAGCACTGTTCAAAATGTAAGGCATTATTCTCATTGTTGTTGCCATAGCCCCAAAACTCCCTAGAGAAAACTTTTCAAAGGCCTTTCTGATAACATCCCACTGGGATCCTAAATAAGAAAAGCTCTTCAAGTCTCATTGGATCTCTCCTGCAGCTGAGGAGGTCCACAGCGTTGTTTCTGCACATTAGCAGCTTTGCAACAAATGCTTTCCAGGAATTGCAACTGCTTCCAAGACAAAAATTGTTATTTGACCTAATTATGAGGTCTACTCCAGGTCCAGAAGGAAAAAAAAGATCATAATCTATTAGTGATGCTTGCTATGGTCTTAAAATGGAGAAGTGATCACAAGCTGATTGATATTCCTGGACTCCTTCTGTTGCTTCGGTGTACAAACATCAATTATCGCCAGGAATTTTATGAAGGGTTTCACAACTGTTATCACATTTATGAATCAGGCATTGTTTATTCCATTTTACAAATGAGGAAACTGAGACCCAGGGAGGCTAATTTGCTCAGAATCTGGTATGTGGCAGAACTAGAATTAAAAGTAAGGCCTGAGTTATCCCAGGTCTAGTGTACTTTATTACTAAAAACATTGGAATGCCAAAATAGCATACACATACAGATAAACCAAAGGCCCTTCCTCATGTTTTCCCTGAATAATACGGGAAATTAAAATGAACTCAAGGACAGAAGGTTATTGGTGATCTCTGGTTTTGATTTCACACTACTGAATTTTTTTAAAGTACTATAATTCAACAGGAAATATAATTACCTATATTTATTTTTAATGCATATGCATGTCACTACCCTAATCTATTAGATGCATATTGAAATGCATAAAAATTGAAAAATTTAAAACTATATATATATACAAATCATAGTATTTATCTTCCAAATTCCCATAGGATTATTGTGCTCAGTCTCTGGAACACACTGAGCAAGCATGATGTGTTGTATTTATTTGGTTTTGTTTTGTTTTGCTTTATTTTTCCTTCTGTTTTTTCTTTAGACTTAGCTTCAGGGATTTCCCTGGGTAAATTGTCCAAGGGTAGATAAACTTCCTCTCCCCACCAGCCCTTACCTACATTCAAGTTTATCTCACCCTACTCTCACTTGATCCCTCCACCCCCATGTTTTATACCCTCTGTCCCCAAGCTTCCAGGCATTCTTGCTCCTTAAAGGTTTTCCACATCTACAACCAAAACCTCTCCTTTGAATTCCTGTTCACAACTGCCACCTCCTGCTGTGGCCAACACCCACACATTTATCCATTCACTCATTCATGCTACCAGCATACACTACAGCACGGCTATAAGAAGGCATGGTAGGAGGCTGGAGAACCCAAGGAGGAGCCAGTCTGGGGCAGAATGATTAGGAGGGGAATTAGTACACATATGTAAATGGATACGATATTAAATTGAAAGTGATGCATTCAGTAAGAGAAATGTGGGAGAAATGATTTCCAGCTGGAGGGATCAGAGGGATGTGTATAAACTGGGGACATGGGCACGACTGAGCAACAGCAAGAATTGCCCCCTGAGGCTCAGGAAAAATGGGGCATCAAATAAAGAGGTAGAAGAACTTTCTAAGTAGAACAGAACATGGGAAGCAAAAATAAAAGTATTGTGTTACAAGGACTATGTGTGCCAGGCAGAGAAAACATCACTCACTCAAAAAGTGAAAGAATAAAAGGCCAGGGTGGCTCGAGCAGGCAGGATAGTTAATGTATAACAGTGAGGGTTAAGTGATGGGCACGGTCCAAACCTCACAAAGCTCACAGGGTGGATTAAGTCATTGAGGGGGAGAGTACACAGAGCAACCCTAAGCAGGTTTGGCATCTAAGAGAAAGGGGGCTCTTGCTGCACACTGGTACAGCATGGGTTGGAAGAAGGCAGGTAAGGGAGGTCCACATCCCTCTAGGAACAGACATATTACTTCAGGGTAGGGCACCTTGGTAGGGTAAAAGATTTCTTCTCTAGAGAAAATGAAGAACATTCCTAGCCTCTTTCTTGGTACTTTCGAACTTTCTGGAACTTTCTTGCAGTCAGCCTACCATCAGGACTAACCACAAGAAGAAGAAGAAGACATGAGATCTTCCAGGCCAGCTCTTGCATATTTCCAGACCACCCCTTCAGTTTACTGCTGGTGACTTTAAAAAGAGATTTCCAGGCTCTCTGCCCTGTATACCCTGGGCTGGGTATCTTTCTGGCAGGGCACACTCTTCTTTTGGTTAATCAGAAGGTCAGCAATCAGATTTCCAAGAGTGCTCAGGCCTGAGCTGACACACTCCCTCTTTAAATACATTATGAAGATTATCAGCAATGTATCAAGGTGTCTTTGCAGAATGGTATAAACTTCGGCTGCACTACTTATTGCCATAAACCACACTTCCAGGTTTTTATTTATATGCGCATTAGTTCAATATGATTGGATCTGTAGGCAGCAGAAGGGATTGGGGTAATTTATATATATATCAATAAAGGTCTCCAGTCAGCCACTGGGTGCTCTAAGGGGAACAGTAGTTCCATTTAAAACATAAGAAACTGGAGAAATTGAAAATAACTCTCTATTTAGAGGCCAAGGATTAAGGCATTTTGCAAGGAAGGTCTCAGCCCAGCCAGGCTATGCTAAAAAGGCTGTTAAAATGTCATTCAGTTGGTAGTTAAGCCACAGAATTTACCTTAACCCCTTCATCTCAACTGGATTCTTGTCTGAGAAGCATTGACCCTAACAGAAAGACACAGTATGTGGAATAAGCAGCAGAGTTCATGGGCACCTATCATTTTCAGCCCCTTACTGTCTTTTTCCACTTTTACTGATACCATTGCTTCCCTTCTCCTGCACCTACTACATAAGGCTTTGGGGATACTATTGGCCCGGTTTCTCTATGGTCTTTGGCCAAGGAGCCCTCCTCATCCAAGCTGAGTCAATCAGATTCTTCTCCAAGATCTTGACTACTGATAAAGTGCCATGTGGACTAAAAATGGTAGAATTATAATTATCTTGATAATGATCCCCCAAAGAGATGGTTATTTCCTGCCTTCCACTGCAATGGAGCTGCCCTAACTCCTCATACTTGTGCCTTTTCTACCATTTTTGCCTTCCCTTGAGTTCCATTTACCTCAGCCAGAGCTTCTGTTGCTTACAACTCTGGAGCCTGCGTAGGCAGACTATTGGGAGAAGAGGCCTTTGCATGTTGGGCTTGACCCCATCATTCACTAGCTGTGTGACAACAGACCTGTGACTCCTCTACTCGGTGTATGAGTTTCACCTGTAAAATGAAAGCATTGGAAGATGTCACTGGTCTTCAAATTTTAGGGAGCTTTAGAATCACCTGGGAATTTTGCTGAAAATCTAGACACTGACTCTGTCATTTCAGGTTGGGAGCCAGGCATCTGCTTTGTATCTTACTAGGCCTTAAGAGCACATTTTCAAATGATTCACTTTGGGGTATTTTATTCTACAGAGGACCACAGAGGTCTCTTGGTGAGGGAAACATAGAAGACACTCTTGTTTTAGCTGAAGTAATGTCCTCTTTACATTTTCTATATTAGGTTGTACATTAAATTTTCTCAGCAAAATGAGCTCCACTACTGAGGTGAAAAATGCTAAAAATCAGTAGAGGAGGATCACCAGATAATCACCACTGAACCTTGCAGTTCTGATTCCATGTGGTACTTCCTGCTTGGCCTCCAGGGAACTGACTACTGCACTGATTTTATTACAAAAGATTACAGGTATGAGCTAAATCAGGAAAAGTAGACCCCATTCTTGTCTACAAGAAGAAGCAAGAAAATAAAATTGATTTCAAGTACATTTTTAGACCTTTAACTTTCAATAGGGACAAAACAAAGACTTTGATCCTCAAATCATCCTCAGAAATCCACTAGCAGGAGTCTTTATTATCCCCACTTACAATGATGCAGCGGCCCAGGTCCTGAATGATTTGCCTGGTGAGATGCAATTAGATGACCTCTAACCACACCACAAGACTCCTCCCACATTGCCTCTTCCGGCCGCAGCGTTTGGAGCACCATAAACTAGAGCCAGAGGAGAACCATAAACAGCCTAGTTCTTAATTTTTTACTTTAGAGTCCCTATGTGGCTTCATTTATTTTCAAAAGAGCATGTGACATGTTCGTTGGCACCTTCCCTGCAATAAAATATCTGTTGACATTTGTGGTTTGAGCCTGAGTTGGATTAGATGCTGTTGCATCCTGTTCACCTACTGCATGTAACATGTAGAGAAACAGTCTATGCTGATTCCCCCTCTCAAATGCTCTACTTTCCACACAGTAATCTGTGTGTGTTTAATGCTAAACGGGAAGATTAAAACATATTTACTCTATCCTTTATCAGCTGGGTTACCTTAGCCAACATATGTTACTTCTGTCTTGGCTCCCTGACCTCTGTGAAGTTGTTGTATAGATAATAATAAAGAAGAGTTCAACAGTAGCCTATATTTTCCTACCACTCACAATGAGGTAGACACTGAGCTATGTAACTTTTCTGGGATTATCTCAATCAGTCCTCATAAAAGTCTACAAAATTTGGTCTATCACTACCTCCATTTTACAGAAGGAAAAACTGAGGTATTAAAAGGTAAAGTAGTATCATAGTGAATCAGTATTACTGAGTGAGTAATGGAGAAGGTTTTGGCCTTAGAAAGTCTAACCCCACAGCTTGTTTTCAATTCTCTTTTCTTCCTTACCTCTGACTGAGTGAGTTTGGAGGAGTCTGAGTTAGAGGACCCGATGTGAAGGGAACCCAATGTGGATGGCTATTTAGGATACAATAACGCAAAGAAAAGGCATGGTATAGTAGAAAGAGCATCAACCTAAGCTTCTCCTCACTAGCAATGGAAACTTGTGCCAAGCATCCTCTTTGAGGCCCATTCTTCCCATCAACAAAATGGGGATAATTATTCCTACCTTTCAGAGGGTAAAAATAGAGATGTGGGCACACTATAACAGACATCTGTACATGCATCTTGTGTAGTTATTCTTCAGGATCTTAAGATAAATTCAGGGATATGGAATTACAGAGTCAAAAATGAGCATATTTAAAACTTGCTATATACTTTCAAACTGTTGTTCTCCAGGAAGATAATTCTGCCTTAGATTCCATTACCCAGTGTGAGTGTAGAGAGATGTATTATAACTAGTAGATGAAACCATATGAAGGTTTTATATTTGTATCTCAAAAGTGGTTGAATATCTACAAATTTATGAGCTTAATCTAATAATGCATCCCTACTATAAGCTAGGCATTGCCTTCCCATTTCAAACACTGTGCCAGTCATTCAGTAAAAGGTGAATTAAATATGTGCATGGTAGACCTCTGAAAGAAGGATAGAAAGAAGAGACAGATAGAGAATGCTCTCCCTACATCTTTGAAAATGATCTATTAGTTGAAGAAATTCCACTTTCAAGTCTAGAAAAGAAAAAACTGTTATGAATAAGAAAAGACATTCATTTTGAGTTACTTGATGGCAGGTAATGAGGGCTCCTTTACCACTTCTGTGTCAAAGGATAGATTTAATAAAACAGAAGAAGGAAACTGGTGCTCACTCTCACCAGTCCCTGAGACCCTTTTCCTCACAGGCTATATCTGGATGACTGTCACAGCTGAAGGAGCTGAGGGCCACTTACCCATTCCTGGATTGTGTTCCAGGGAGCACAGGTACCATGGATGCTCAGAGAAGAGAGGCTGCAAGGTCATCTGTGCTGGGAAGCTAGGACACCAAGGATTCTCTTCTTGTCAAGTCACAGTGCACTAAAACATTCAAGTTCCCAATAAAGAAACCCGCCACTGATGTTGAGCTTTGCTTTTCTTCCACTTGTGTGGCCACAAGTCCCTTTGATCAAACTTTCAGAGATATTTCTGAAACATTTCTTATCACCCAGTGGAACAGACTTTCAAAATGTCCAAATCTCTGCTTTTATTAGAGATGAACATGAACTATCAAGGTTATGTAAATCAGTGGGAAAGCCAGGATTAGTACCATTGTATCAAGCTACCCAAGGTAATTTATTGGACACCTGCCCAAAATCTATTCAAGACACTGGAAAATACTGTGAACATGCCATCATTCTCGACCTCAATGAGGTAATGACCCAATGGGAATAGAAGATAAGTTAACTGGCAACTTCAATTTAATATAATTTGAAACCATCTAGAACACGTGACAATTGAACACCATGGCTTCTGAAACTTGGGAACTGAAATTTTAAATTTAATTTAATTTGTTTATATTTAAATATTAAACTGCTATAAAATACTTTTCCATTAAATGTAGTGTTGTTTTGATGAATGTTTCACTTCAACAGCTTTGTTTAAATGAATTAAAAAACCTTGTACATATTTTTGAATCACACACCAAAACAACATTAATTACATAAGCAGTTTATTGTATTCCTTTTAGATAGAATTGATGTCAAAGATTTAGACTGTCAAGAGATACATAGAGGATACCTAAGATCTAGGTAAGGTCTTCAAATGAATGTTACAGTGGAGCTCAAAAGAAAGCAAGCATTAGCCAGAAAGCAAAAAGGAAGAGTGCTTCAGAGAGAAAGAATGGCTCGGCAAAGGCCTTGAAGTGGAGTATTCAGGGTCCTGATTCCAGGATGATCACTATCATTTCTGGTCCAGCCACCTTCTGTGCTGCAGCCCTTCCCATGCTCCTCTGCCAGATCACTGCCTCTTAGACCTCAGAGACTCTTAATGTAAAGCAAAATACCTCTGCAGCTGTACACAGACACTAGATGCTTGGAAAGAACACTTTGTTCACATTTAATATAGACTAAAGTTCAATGTCGGCAGCATTGTTTCATAGATTCCTGACTTATTCAAAATGTGTGACAATTTTATATTCCTCAAAGGAGATTTCTTTATAGGAAATAACTCCTCTGAAGTGCACATCACATGACTCCTGGTAAGCATCATTGTGATTTGCTCCCGAGAGCCGGCAGCTGGCTAGCGCAGGCACGGAAAAGAGCGTCAGCGGCAGAGGATGGTACAGAAGGGCAAGCCAGGAAGGCCTCTAACAGGGATGCAAAAGCCCAAGCTCTGATGACTCCACCAGTATCCAGCCGTGTGACACTTTTCTGGACCTCAGTGTCCTCAGTCATAAATGAGGAAAGGAGCAGCATCTGCTGCAGTGTTGCTTGACCTCACACCATGGATATTTAGGCCAGACAATTCTCTGGTGTAAGGGCTTGCCTAGATTCTGCAGGATGTTTAGAAGATTCCTGGCTCTACCACTAGATTTCAGGAACAGATTCCCACCCCACCTGTGACCATCAAAAACAGCTCCTTCTAGTACCAAATATCAGCAGAGAACCATTGTTCTATTGAATGTGTTGTTGTGAGGATTAACCAGAATCCTGCGTAAGTGGCAGTGCAGTGCTAAACTTGGCAAACACTTATTAAAGATTTGCTGCATGAATATGCGAAATGAAAGGAGGAAAAGCTCCTGCAGGAAGGACAGTGGTGCTTAGCAGTCCTGCCATTTTGTGGATTTAGTCAGCCACTGCACTGGCTCAAGAACTTCCATCTATTCCCTCTCTTTCTCCCACCAAAAAGGAGCCAGGCCCTGAGTCTCTCGGGTAATTTGGGGAGAAAGGCCCTGCAAATGGGACATGACTGTCTCTATGGATTTAATGGCGCTTTTTAAGTGTGGATAATTATAGGGCCTCTTCTAAGCAAGTGCACCAGTGGGGGGAGGCTGCAGGCTCTGGGGCACCGTGGGCCCGCGTAGCTCAGCTCCATGGAGCTGATGGTAATGTTATTAAATGTGCTCTCTCCTTTTATTAGGCATCTTAATAACCTCTAAGTTGCACCCAAGAGAGTTGGTGCAGAAAAGGAATTCTGGCCAACCTAATTTGTATTTGAAAATACCCCATAGGCCAACGGAACAAGATTCAGATGAATTTCACAGGCAGCTGAGGGCTACATAAGGCAAGTGTTTCCAAATTATACTCCATTATTGAATGCAAAATGCCTGCCTCTTTGCCTTCCCCACTCCCATTATTTGCCCTTTGTTCTGCCAATGTCCCTACACCCATATACATGTACATGCAACATATACTCCACCCACTGGTTAATAAAGAGACTATAATGTGGATGCCCCCTTGTCTGCAAGGAAATAATGATAGCTCAAAATTATCAACTAGTTGGTACCTGAGCCAAATCCTAGTGTATTTATCACAATAACCTCAAAAGTGAGTTCCATTATTATCTCTATTTTCTAGCTAAGAAACTACAGTTCACATTCCTGCCAGTTTGAACCACCAGTGATATATGCATGACCATCCCATCTGGCAGCTTGTACCACCCAAGGGGACTGTACCATGCCATCCAATGGGACAGTCATGTGTGTACCACCCATGGCTCAGAGCCACCCAGTAGCAAGATAAACAAGTTACAGCTACATCATGAATGTGTTAGAAAGATTAGCATCTTGCCAAGATGAAATATAAAATTAGGTAATTATAGATCAGGTATATAAACCCAATTCTAACTGATGTACATCACTAAGTCTCACATTTATCATCTATTGGGTGGTGACAGGGAGTAAGTCCATAAGCCCATGTACTTGTTCACCATGTGTGATGGCTGTAAGTTTCAGATCTGTATGAAATTCTGGAAAAAGACAATTTTCCATCCTCAGATACATCATCATGAAAATAAGGTACAAGGGAAAGGACACTTTAAAGGAATCAGGGAAGAGAATTAACAAATCATATTCACCCAACAAACATTTAATGAAAACCAACTATACAGTAGGCAATGATCCAGCTAGTAGGATAGTGCCACAGCCATGAAAGAAAGGAGACCAAGAGATGAGGGGAGGGGAAGTAAAAAGTATTAAGAAGTGTTATGTTTTTGGACCAGCTGCCCAGGATGAATGCAATCATTAGGTACTAAAAATATGCACTAATAAAAATGAAATTTTTTGAAAGTGTGTAATAGATTTACAAATCATTTCAGGTGTAGAATATACAGGATCTGGCTGTCAACAAAAAGAGTAAGGGACAGAGATAAATCAAAAACCCAGATTTCCTTAGCACTGGAACACTGAGGTCGAGTAATTTAATAGCTGCAGTGAAAAGGTAGGACTTGGGAAAGGAGCTCATGAGTTTGTTTACACGTAAACTAAATTAGAGATCTCTTAAATTGTAGTCATTTCCTATTGCTGCTGTAACAAATTACTATGAACACAGCTTTACCCAGCACAAATTAAATTTCTTTAAATTCTGGAAATCAGAAGTCCAAAATAAAAGGGGATAAAACCAAGGTGTTGGCAGGGCTGGTTCCTTCTGGAGGCCCTATGGGAGAATTCATTCCTAGTCTCTTTTGGATTCTGGAGGCTGCCAGCATTTGTTGGCTTTGACAGCACACTCCAGGCTCTGCTTCAGTCATCACACAGTTCTCTTCTTTTGATGCCTCTTGGTTCTTTTCTGTTCCTGATGCCTCTTATAATGTTCTTGTGAGAAAATCTGCAATTGCAACGTATCTACCCAAACAATCCAAGGTTTTCCCATCTGCAAAGTACTTTTTGCCCTGTAATAACAGTCTCAGGTTTCAGGAATCAAGATACATGGGGGAACCATTATTCATGATACCATAGACTTTCAATAAGAAATGTTCTATAGGCAATGGGAAATGTAATCTTGAATTTGGGGCAAATGAGATTCTTAGTGAAGGATGGAACTCAACCATTCGATTATTTACTAAGTACTCAATGTGTGCCTAGAATATTACCACAAAAAATAGCTGATTTGGAACTTGCACATTGATCAGATGATGTGAGTTTAGGTTAAAAAAAAAAAAAGTTATGGGAAGTGAAAGCAGAGGACCATACATAATATTTTGAGAAGATCTATTAGGGAACAGGCAGGAAAGGAAGAACCAATGAGAACTTGTCCAGGTTAAGAGCCTACCATAGAGCAGCACTTACCCAAGTTTGTTTATCATTCTGTGGATGATTCTAAATCATAGGAAATATAGCTTCAAATTATGCCTTCTCTCGGACAAGCAGAGGGGAACCTTCAACTAAATTCTTGTTGAACTACCACAACAAATTTTTCTTGAACTATGGTTCTAGCCTGTTATTTTCATCTCCCTTTCTTAGCCAAGTGCAGCCATTATTTCACATCCAATCATTACACCCTAGTGCTTGGCTGTTCCAGTAATGAAGGCAGCAAGAATTTAATCCATGGCAGCCTCAGGTGCAGAAAGATGATACTGAATATTTCATTCCTGGGATGATGGGAACTGGAAGCCCCTAGAGATGATCTGGCTGAATCTTTTAAGTGAGCCCTTCCAGGAATCCATTGGGTAACTGTGCTACTGGCAGTAATGACTGCCACTTGGGCCTTAGTTTCCCAATGGGAGGAGAAGCTGCATTAATGTGAAACAGGGCCAAGAGGCCAGCTCCAACTCTGACTCTAGGAAATTAGATTTTTTTAATCCTGCTTTTAGAGGGTTCCTGCCACATCTATGGATCTAAAAGACACTCATCACCCATTCCTCTCCTACCTTATTTTTTAAAATTTTATAAAGAGCCAAATGAAAGCAGAATAAAAAGATTTAACAAAGAGAAATCATTTAAGGCACATTTTTTCTCTTCAGGAAATTACCTGTTTTGGCTTACATTTTTAATTCCTCTCAATCTTTAACAGCTAGCACAAGAAGACACTAAATGTTAGAATGGCCAGGAGAAAAACAGATGCATTATCTGGGTGGAAAATTGCATAGATTTGTTGTAAGTAAATAACATTTGTTAAGCAGTAGGGTACTAAAGTGAAAAAAAAGAGGTTTTTTTCCTGAAAAAATAAGTGTTTTGAAAAACTAGATTAGTTTTTTTTTTTTACTACCCTTTACCAAATTGAAAACAGATGATATGCAGCATAGACTTTAGAAAGCATAACACAAGGTAGAAAAGTCAGTTTCAATGTAACAGAGTCGTGAGACGACCTCAGATATGACACCTTTGCTCTTAAGACCTGTATTCAGATCTGATTTGTAACTCTGGCTCAGAGCTGTAGAGCAGGGCATGAAGTGGAAGTCAGAGACTAGAGATCTGGAAGCTGAACTTCTGCAGGTACTCAGATATACCCACCTCTGCCCCCCTCCCCACTAACCCTACCCATCCTTCCAAAGAAGGCATCACAGGGCAGCCCCATATCCAGCCCGCAGAATCTTCTGCTTCCCCTGAGCCCCTTTCTTGCTAACTGGACCATCACTGTACCACATATAGTATCTTGCTTCCTCTAACACAGAGAAAGTTCCTTCAGGGAGTTGATGCAACCTTTAGGAATACACATGCTTCTCTCCCCCAGCTCCCAAATTATTCTTGCTTCCTAGATGAGTCTGAAATTAACTTATTTGCTGGTGGATCAGTTTTTCTGTGTCTTTGAATCATATATTATCTACGCTTTTCTATGGAGTGGTAAGTGAACTGCAGGAGGTACAAGATAGGACTTCAGGAGTCAGTGCATAGGTATTTTCTAAAGAGAAAATGTTTCTAAATATTAAGTATTACTATCTAATAAATAGAAAGCACTTCATATTTAGTGGCAATAATAATAATGTATTTTAAAAATATATTGATGTAAAGAAATCTTAAAATTATAAAGACTGTAAAATGTAAATATACTTCAGTTTTTAGAAGTGAATTAATACAGAAAAATATTGAGTTCACATGAATTGTACATATCCAAAAATCATGAAGATAATGTGCAAAGACTAAAGTGTTGGGAAACATTGCCTGAGGCTACTTAGAACAATACATTTTATATTATCCAATAAATATTAGTCATTTTAGTGTATCTCAAATTCTTTTTCGCTTATTATTAACATTATTGTAGTTCTGTTTTTATTTAATCCTGAGAAAATCCCAAAAGTATCTTTGGCATAAAAAGGAAATAGAAGTTCCCTAAGCAATGATATTGTCTTGCTTTGGTGATCAAAGCACAGGTCATGGAATAAGAACAGATTTCCATTTAAGTCATGGCCCTACTATTTTCTAGCAGGATGACTACAAAATGTAAAAAATTGCCTTCTCGGTGACTCAGTGTTCCCATTTGCAAAGTGGAATTGTCATGAGGAGGAAATAAAATAACATATGCAAACTACTAGCTTGGTGCCTGACACACAGAAAAAGTCCAATATATGGAAGCTATTACTCTTAATAATAGCATCAACAATAATAATAAAACTGACATTCACATGAAAATTTATGTTTTCTAAAGGGTTTTTATCCAAGAATTAGAATTTATCCAACCCATTTGCAGAGTGCCAACTGTTGTACAAAACCCAAAGGTTCAACTTCAAACAAGGACTGCATGACTCCAAGGTCAGTGGTTCGTTGCAGAAACAGACTCTACAACTAGGTGGTCGGTTTTCAGATCTAAGATTTACTTCTTATAGTGGCATGGCTTTCGAAAAGTGACTTAGATTTACATACCTCAGTGTTCTAATCTGTAAAATAGGAACAATAATAGCAACCACTTCCTAACATTATTGTGAAGATTAAATGAGTTAGTGGATATAGTATATCATCATTATCAGAAAGGTGTTTGTTCAAAGTATCTTTATTTTTGAAAATATCAATGTAATTCTTATCCATAGAAAACCATGAGAGTTGTCCACATTGCTCAAAAGGGCAACTGATATCCAAACTGTATTTGTCACAAATTACCTAGTCACTAATTCAGAGGCGAGAGTGAAGTCATATAAGGATAGTTTAGTTTTATCTCCAGAGAACATTTTGTCACTAAGCCCAATCAATTATTTCATATAGATTCAGATCAAACCAACTTTCTAATTAGAGTATAAGGTCATCTGCATCATATATTCTTCCAGTCATTAGGAAAATTTTCACCATTATCCAAAATACCCGGAGACAAACATAGACATGCATTACCTCCTATTGCATTCGATTTCTTTGACAAAAGTTGTATTATTGATGTAAATATCAAAGAAACTGATTTCTTCACACTTGAAGCTAAGATTGACTTGGACCATGCACTGACATGGTACCTTCTAGAAAAGTAAGACTGGTTTTCCAAATACATCTAAGCTTTCTATGCAAACTCAAGAAAGGACAGAGAATGTGATTGTTCTTTCAATCCACCCATTTTTCTTCACTTACAGAAAACTAGCCAGGCATCTAAATAGTCAGATTCAACATGCAGCTAATGACCCTGTATGAACCCAGCCCCAGATAGTGTCAGAATACCTATTCTTTTGGCAAATGAAGACAGCCAAGTCAAACTATTCCAACAGTTGCTCCTCTTCATGAAAACAGTTGCTTCAATCCAGGCTGCACCAGCACAGACCCAGACATAAAGGTGATAAAGGGCTGTTTTCAAAGCCCAAAATCTTGCCTTAGGACCATTTAGAAAACACTGCTGGCTAGGGAGCCATCCAGGCACACAAGTCAATGAAATATTACTCCTAATTGAGTGAGCCATTTGAGAATGCAACCAAGAGTGTGTCCAAGGAGTCAGCACTCACCTTTACAACTCCCTAAGCCCCTTCTGGGTTAGTATCCATTTAAAGAGAGAAGGGGAAAAAGACTACTTTCATCACTTAAGTGTAAATGAATCAAAATATGATAGGGATAAGGGAGCAATCAGCTTCCCCTGATGACTGATCTGTTAGAGGGAGTGAAGGATGATTCATTCCGGATGTGGTATTCCAGAAACACATTGCTAGATCATCAATTCCAGATTCCCCAAATGTTCTCAGACACAGAGTGGTATCCTGGAGTTCAGATGGGGTGAAATATGTGGTGGGCTTTAAAACCTAGAAGCCTTTGGATGCATCAGATCTGGTCACCAAGAATAAGCTGAGTTGATCTGAGTCACTCTTCAGTGTTTCATTAAGAAGTCCCCTAGAGAAAACCCCTGAAAAGCCGGGTATTGTCCCACACTAAAAAAGCATGTTGTAGGCAGTGGTAGCAAACTACTCCATGTTCTTTAGCCCAGACATTTTCAGTAATTGTCAATACTTAAATTTCATTGGATTTTGTCCCCTGAGCATCAGCTGGCCCTCTTCTTCCAGTTAATGTTTGCATGTTGAGAATCAGCTGCATCTAAGTAGCTATCACCTCTTCAAAAATTCCCCATGGTAGAAATCTGGTCTCCTTGGTATATTTATACTAGCTGTGGACCTCTTTAGGCACTGATTTCACAACTACTGTCACTAGAGTGTCTACATAGACAGGAACCCACTGATCACAAATCTATGCTATAACAGAATTTGAACAAAGTAAAGAGGGCCTCAAACTGATTTGAAATAAAACTCCACCCAACAGACACCTCATGCTGGGTGGTGACAAAAAGGTCCATCCCTGTCCTTAGAAGATCTGACTCACTAGTGAGGCACCTTGAGCTATCAGTTTTCCTTGGGACTTGCCATATATAATAAGCTTTGAAAATACCAGAATGTCTTATACTCAGAGAGACAGGAAGCTTTGTAATAATGCCTATTTATGAAGATAATATAAGACTGCCTCTGTCTAGAAATGGTAAAGACAAAAGTTATCCCCCCTGTGTATCTCAAAATTACACTTTTTCTTCACTCCTACCACCCTGGGGTAAATTCACTTCAGGAGAATACATTGCCCAGTGGTGATGGGCAGAATGTCTAGAATCCAATTGTTTGGCACCAATCTCAGCTGAGGCTCCTTACCTCTCTGAGCCAATACATTCTCTTGTGTACAAAAAAAAAAAAAAAAAAAAAAAGAGTAAAAGCAATACCACATTGCAGGGTAATCATCATAATAAAATGAAGTAGTGTATGCAAACACCAACTATAGTGCTTGTTTATATATCACATATTCTATAAATATTAGGCTGAAAAATGAAATCTATGATGCAAATCTCTTTACCTGCAACTTGTTCAAACCTTTTACTTTAGCTTTCTTGTTTCTCCCCTCGGTCACCCAAATATAACTTGGGTATCTCCACATTTTGTACTTTTGTCCCCAGAATTCTCTCCCTGCACCATTCTGATTTTTCTAAATTTTTTATGTTTTGTTAGTAAATGTTTGTAGTACATAAAGATTACATTCATCTCGGGGATTGCGTACATGAAAATAACACACCTTAATTTTGTCTTCCCCTTCTTCCATCTCTTGGGCTCCTTCCCTTCTGCAAAAGATTTATCTCCCTATTTTCTTTAATCTATCTTTTATTTTGCTCTTTATTTATATTTTGGATTTCTCACATAAGAGAAATTACTGATATTATTTAAGCTTGTGTGCCTGCTTTCCTCCTCTTAACGTGGTTTTAAGTTGCATCCAATGCATTTAATTGACTCTAATCCATATAGGAAAGCTAGTTCAAGGTCACTTCTCCTACAAGGCTTTTCCTGAACATGGCAAACACACTATAAATACCTCATGCTCTGTAAGCCAATCTGTGAATTGATATATGTTTCAAAACTACCTAGACCACCTCAGTGAAAATGATGCTGCTGCACACTGGCACAACACCCTGAATGTGGCAAAGGGGAAAAGGCACACTGGTTTTACTGCTACCATCACCAGCAAACCTGGATTTGTGTAATATGATGTGGGTGCTTCATACTACCAAATGCTCTGATGGTGCTACACCTTAAAATTCCCTATAGTAAATTCTTTATACTAACAGTTCATGTCAGTTTCTCAGTCACTATAGCTACTGATCTAATATGATAACATTGAAGAAAGGATATTAAAATAAAGGGCTTTTTAAAATCTCTAATGGAGAATGTCTTAGTCCATTTTGTGGTGTACAATAAAACACGATAAGCTTGGTGTGGGATCTAGGATGGTGTTTCAACCTGATTGCCATTAGGGTCCATCCTGTGAATTGGGGGAATACACTTCTAGGTGTGTCTGGGTGGACACGGAGGTCTGGCCTCGGGGTCTAAGTCTGGTTTCTGGCCTCTTCTGACCTTTTTCCTCCACTTTTTGCTTCCCACCACCATGAACTAAGAAGCTTTGTGCTTCCAATCTCTTCTGCCATATCTCTGCCTTGTAGCCAGAAAATTATGAACTCAAACGATGAACAATTTAAACCTCTCCTCCTTTAAATTGTGGGTGTTCATATTGCGTTTCAGTGATGAAAAGCTAACTAATATGCTCAGGAATGTATAAAGAAAAGAATCTTATTCCCATCAATACATACGCTAGAAATCCAATGTCAAGGTGTTAATATCTTGTATTGCAACATAACACGGCAGAAGCCCTAAGACAGGAAGAGAACACACAAGAGAGAAGGAAGGGGGCTAAACTCATTCTTTTAATCAGGAGCACACTCACAAGAGAAATCCTCCATTACCAAAACAATGGTGTTAAACCATTACCGAAGATAGAGCCTTCATAATCTGATAACATTTAGTAGACCCCACTTTTCAGTACTGTTGCATTCAGGATTAAGTTTCCCAGACATGATTTTTGGGGCACATATTAAAACCACAGCAAAAGGTAAAAACTTTGAGAGTAGAGTGAAAGAAAAAAAAAACCAGAGAATAGAACAAAAAAATGGAAATGATGCTTTTGTAAATAAGAAGGGGAAAAGGCATTGAAGAGAAGGGAGGAGAATGGGGGAAAATCGAAGAATCAAGATTTATTATGCATAGGTATAAATTCCCTATGATGAATGTGATCATTACATATAAAGTATACCATAAAATAAATTTTTTAAAAGTAGAAACAAAAAAGGAAATTTAGCAATGTAAGGAAAGGAACAAAAAGAATGGTCCCTAGGTTTGAGGATTAAACAGCTGAGTTAATAGTGGTTATGTGTCATCGAACAGGAAAAACTGAGGGAGTTGTAGGAATTTCCTGAAAGTAAAAAAGAAATTAAGACTTCTGCCCATCTAAATTATAAATAATGATTAGATGCCCAAAGAGACATATGAAAAAGGTGTAAGTTTGGAATCCAAGAAAGATACCAAGTTTTTAAGTATAAATGTTCCAGTCATGAACATATGAATGATAATCAATGGTTATAGGAATGGGTCTGTTTACCTATGCAGTAAAAATGAAGATTAAAAAAGAGAGACAAGAATGGAACAAAGGACTGGAGACCCAGATAAGAGGACTGAGAAGCGATACACAGTGAGGCAGAACAGATACCGGGATACTGTACCAGGATACTGTAGCACAGCACAAGTCATGTGAAGGAAGTATTTCAAAAAGGAGGATGATCAATTGTGACAGGCGCTACTGTCAGAATAAGTTGAGGCTTGATTATCAGTCACTGAATTTTAAGGGCAACTGTTGTGCCCTTGACAAGAAAATTTCAGTAGAGTGGTAGAGGTGAAAGCATGATTAAAGAGAAGAGGTATGACCTAGTGAACTCTTCTGGGATGTTAAGTATAAAAAGGAACAGTTGTACGTGTGGTAGATTATCCATGCAGATAAAAATTAGAAGCAGAAATTCAGTTGGAGGCTATTAAAGTTGCCTATAAACAATAGAACAAGTTAGTCTTGTAGATACAAGAGATTTACGCAGTATTGCTAAAACTTTCATAGTCATGTTGCCAGTATTCTAGCATAATAAAGGAACCAGGTGCATAAATGTTGCTATTTTAAAAGAGAGAATTAATATTAAGAAAAAAGAATACCTCAGATTATATAGTCAACTCTCAATTGTCATTAACCTGTCATTTTCCAGGGAGAGAAACGAGGCTAAAAAGATGTGTTATGTCCATGTACCAACTCCCCACAATAAATGTAACCATTATGCACTGCAAACAGGTACTAGTGAAAATAAAAACTTTTTAAAAGTTGAAATAAAGTATCCAAAGAGAAAACTACCTGTATAGAAATACAATTAGAAATTAGTAATGAATTCGGTACTTTTTCCTCATACCACACTTACTCAATACATCAAAATCCCATTCCACCAAAATCAATAGTGAGTAATTTTGCTTTGGGCAAATAGGAACTTTAAAGCAAAAGTTAGAAACATGGCCTTTAAACTATATTTCTAACTTGTCTACATTACTTTGGTCAACTTACTTGCCTGTCTAAACATCATTTTCTTTTTTCACAAAATGAGGATAATAATAGGGTTTTTTCTAGGATTACCTGTGCTAATATACATAAAATCATAATGTCACACATGCAGTTAGAATTTAATAATAGTGATTGCTATGATTATTTGTCTTTTATCTCTGTTAGTTCAGGTATGAATCCAGAAACTAAACTCAAATTTCTCAAAGATCTTAACCATTGAGAATGATTGGGGAAAGAAATTCCAAGCAGGGAAAACACCATGACTAAAGGCATGAAAATAAGCATCATATGTCACGTTGGAGGAAGGATGCAACATCAAGTCATGGAAAACATCACTGGGACCCCCATGTCACAGAGAGAGGAAAGGACACTTAAAGTCATACAGACAGGTGGTTTAATATTTTGTTTCATTTTAATTTACTGCATTTGGAGATTCTCTGTGAGTCACAAGCAGTCATGAGCATTTGAGTTTCCAACCACACAAAGTAAACCAGGTGACTACTGTTATTACTATTCCCATTTTAGAGGTGAATAAAACAAGCCAGAGACAGATTAAGAAATTCACTCAAGGCTATAAAATCTAGTAAGTTCTAGGACCAGGACTAAAGCTCAGGTCTTCAGAATTTTCCACTTAGGTGTCTGATTACTTGGGGGAGCCTAAGTACAGCTTCTGTGTAGCATTGATGATTTTATGATGTGCTCTGGGATTTATAGATGTTATTTTGTTGGTACCTCTCCACCTCATAATCTACAATGGCACTGTCTGCCTTTTGTCTATGAAATGTATAAAAGTACCCAGAGGTTGTTAAGTGGAGGGTGCATCCAATAAATACATAAATCATAAAAATACAAAAAGCGTATGATGGCTGGTTTCCTTTCTGACAAATCTGTTTCCTTCCTGACAAGAGATGCTGCCCTGTGGTTCTTCATGTGGGGAAATAAATGTCATAAGTTATCAGCCATTTAGTATTATGTCTTGTATGCACCTAGAGTCCTGTGGGGATTTAAATTTCAAATAGAGGCACATCATTTATGGGGGCTGGCCCAGCCCTGTACATAGGCAAAGTCAGTGGATCCTTTCAGGAGGTTATTTGAGAGCTCTCAAAAATGTCTCTCCATCTCTAGAATACTATCTCTTTATATCTTAACACAGTGTGAAGTGTCTACCTTTATGCTGTGCTTTGGTTTGATGTTAAAGGATTATTTTTGGTTATTTCAGAAGTATGAGCTGGGCTACAATGTACCAGGCATTATTCTAGGTGTCAATGAAACAAAAATGAGCAAAATAGACAAAGACAGTATCCTCTGGAGTCTGTGTTCTCTTGAAAAGTAGACTGGGAAATGGCAGGGCTGTGAGATAGGAAATAAGCACATAATAAAATATTATTGAAATTGTTTCATTCAACAAATAACCATTAAGTGCCTACTGTGTGAAAATTCAGCGCAGGTTCTCAAATAGTTCACCCAAGTGTCATGTAGAATAACCTAGGGCTGGGTAGCTTCAGCATAGAGCTCTCGCTTGCAGTAGCAAGCATGGGGCTCTCAGTTCAAACCCCAATGCTAGGGTAAAGAAAATATAATTTATCAGATTGGCCTATCAGATACCTTATCACTCAAGGAACCTCAGATAATGTCAAAGTCTGTCCAGTTTCTAGTCTCTCCTCTGCTTCTCTGAAACCATTTCTTTTGACTCCATCTCCAGAATCAGTCCTCAGCATGCATGGATAAGAAGGACTGAAGCATTGCCAACATCTAACTCTGTGCTAATCTTCCCCTAAATGATGCTGATGACCAAGATTCCCTGCATTTTTCAATAGACATTCGTGAGTGTCCACCACGCACTCAACGTTACAGGCACAAACAGTCATGAGGTGATTCCTGCTGTAGGGCTCACAACCTCTAACATTAAAAGGGAAAAACAAAAAACAAATCATAGGCTAGATACTGAAGCCACAATATCAATCAAAGACTTCCCTGATGTTTCTTCTAAAGAAATGTATCATCCAAATTCTCACTGGCTTGGAACAGCACTGGCCAACAAAACTTTCTGCATTAAGTGTTCTATATTTGTGCCACCACATATAGTAGCCATATACTTGTCCTTTATGGCTGAAATGGACTAGTGGAGCTGCAAAACTGTATTTTTTTACTTTATATACTTTAATTTAAATTTAAATCTAAGTAACCACATGTGGCCAGTAGCTACCAGCTAAATAGTGTAAGTCTACAGTGAGAGATGTCTGTAGAGAGAATTATCTCCAGGGGGCACAACTCCTGGTCAAGGGTTCTAGAATCCAGGGGAAAATGAGAGGACAAGCTTCTATGTTCAACCTTGCAAGGTGCTGCCTATGTCATGAAAATGTGTATTGTGACAGGTTTTATAAAGAGGAAAAAAAAACCACATGGCCTGAAATACAAACAAGCTCTAGTAATTCACACCACCAATAAATGATAGCTAGAAATAAGAACTCTGTCATATAGATAACAAAAGCCAGGCCTATGAGGTCTCAGTAGGACACAACTCTGCAGGTCTGTGACCTATATGTGTGAAGGGAAAGGAATAATGAAATAGACCTATCAGGACACCCATTCTCTTATTTTGTATCCTATGTTATCACAATTTTAAAATGTTTCTTAGTGTCATAGTTCTTTTTTTAATATTGTGACCTAAGGACTTCATTTCCCCAATGCTGACTTCGCATTGTTTCTGGCCTATGCAAGATGATCAGTAAATGGCTGTTGAAGAAATAGAAGGAGGGAGAAAAGACCTAAGTAATTCATCATATTTTCTTAAAAATGGTTGAATGAATAGGAAGGGATTCAAACACAGTGACTTGCACATACTATCAGGACAAAATAAGTTGCTTCATTAATACACAATTGAATTGAATATATATGAAACTCATTCTTATAAGATTTTAATTATGTTTATGTGTCGTGATTAAATGTCTATATACTGTCTATCAAGGAACAACAAATTTGAAAACAGGGCTTCCTAGAACTGTGCTCTGGGCTACACCTATTAACTGAACTGTCTTCACTAGTAGCTGGTATCTGTCATATTGAAAGAATATTAAATTATGCTTAATGGTATCTGTTTTATAATAGGCTCAAGACTTTTTTCTCTGGAGCACTGAATTTCAAAGAAATCATGGGTAACAATTATTTTAATATATTCTACTTATTAAAAATGGTGATTGTAAGCACTATCCACTATTTGTGAATTAGAAGATGCATTAATTAGGGTAATTTAGCTGCTACTCCCCCCAAAAAAACTAGTATTTTACTGGCTCTGCAAAATACAAGAGTATTTTTTATATAATAATCCAAGATGGATTTTCCTAATTATAGGGCATTTTTTTTTCTCTGCACAGTGATTTGGGATTCAGGTAACTTCCATCCTACAATTCTATAGTATTCTCTATGACTTCAAAAACTGTGTTTTAGGCAATTAATAGGAAAAGACAAAGCAGAAAGGGCACACCAACTTCTTGGGATACACAGCTATAAAGGGTTTTCTGTTTTATGTTCCATAGGAAAACTGGACATGTGAATGCCCACAGATGCAAGTGGTGCTGGGAAATGTAGTCGCTAGGTAACTGCTTCTCTGTATCAGTTGCACAGTATGGGAAGAGAATTTTCTGGTGGGCAGCTATTCATCTGTGCCAGAACTTACATTAGCCTTCTGGTAGAATTCTGAAGTTGAGCTAAGAAAAACATCTAGTGCAGCTAAAGCTAATGCTCTTTCAGGGAAAATAGGAATTAATCAAAGTGTCACTAAACTCAGTTCTCCAGACAGAAAGTCAAGGGTGCATTAGTGGCAAGCATCTAAGACAGAATTCCCTTCACATATCTCCCTGTGTGTGGATGAGGAAAAACCCGCCCTATTAGAACTGCTCCTGCTTATGCATTTGCTAAGTGGCTCTCAGGCTGTCCCCAACAATTTGTGAGCTTGCTGACTGACCCAGCTTCACTCCTTCTCCAACTCTCCACCAGCTATGGTCAGTTTCAAACTGTGCCAGACAATTGGACGTCTGAAGTCTAACTAGAGGGGAGAATTTAAGAGGCACTGAACAGGTTTCACTCCAGAACCTGAAATGTTAAGGTTATGTGTGTCAGAACAGAAGGGAGATTTGAATATTTTTGATTTATAGCTTTTATTTTTGTGTTGGCAACTTCAGCTGCAAATTCAGGTTTCCACGATGGTAAGGCAACACAGAATGTATTGCTCTGTTGTCATATCATGAATTACTGTTGTGTTGATGACACTGGAATGGTGTTATGTGAATATCTTTCCATAAATATATACAGAGTAAGCCCCATATTTCTTGCTGTTCATTAGAATGACTTGAATCATGAAAGCAAGTACATTTTTATGTCAGATAATTCTTACCTGTGGAGTTACACTGTATTTACTTAAATTACATTATCAATGGGTAGAGTCACCACCACTATCAGCTGATACATATATATATATATATATATATATATATATATATATATATTTACATTAAAACTACATTATGGAAAATGACCAATGATTCTACTGCCAACACTACAGATAACAGAATCCACCTCCTAAGAATGTTGGGAACTATAAATGATAAAATATATAAAAAGTACTTACCACTCTAACATGTAATAAATACTTACTAAATTTCACTGTAATCTTTAATTTTAGATTGATTATTGGAGTCCCAGAGATCTGGTAAAGAATTATTTCTGGGTATGTCTGTGATGGTGTTTCTGGAAGAGACAGACATTTGAATCAATGGACTAAATAAGGAATATTCACCTCCACATCATGTGGGTGAGCACCATCCAATTAGCTCAGGGCCCAAAACAACAAAAATTCTCTCTCTCTCTCTCTCTTCCCCCCTCCTTCCCTCCCTCCCTCCCTCCATCTCTTTCCCCAACCCTCTTCCATTCTTGAATATTAGAAATTCAAGTTCTTCAGCCTTTGGACAAGGACTTGCACCCACAACCCCACCACCACAAGTTTCTAGGCTGCCAGTCTCAGACTGAGAGTTACACCACCAGCTTCCCTGGTTCTGAGGTCTTCAGATTTCAACTGAGCCACACCAGCAGCTTCCCTGACAGCTTCCCTAGCTGGCCACAGGACTTCTCAGCCTCTGTAATCACATGAGCCAATTCTATTAATAAACCCTTTCTTATCTATCCAACCATTCATCTTTCTATCTATCCATTTGTCTGTCCATCTGCCTGCCCATCCATTCATGAATCCTATTGATTCTCTCTGGAGAACTCTCACTAAGGCAACACTTTTACTATTATAACTGACTCGAGTGAACATCTAGTACCTCCTGGGATTCTACCACTTCAGTTTTCTTTGGAGGAGCATCTCTACACCAATTCCAGTAAGCTGTCACCACTTTCAGAGGTGAGTGAACCCATGATCTAGACCTGACTAAATGAGCACACAGTGATAATCAGTTCACTGATGCACAGGTGACTCAAGCAAGATTTTTTTCAAAAAGCACTCATGAGAGATTTGCTGGAACCAATAGTAAAAGTTGCCTCAGACTTCTGCTACCTTTCTTGACTTGTAGGATATACGCTTGCAGGAGCAAAAGACCACCATGTGAAGAGAATGCACATGAAGATAAAATCAACAAAAACAAAGAGCTAAGAGATGAAAGGAAACAAGTCCTTACCATAGTATCTAAAAACTAGGAACTCCCCACCCAACGTCCATATGCATCCTGTTTTTGCTAGAGCTTATTTGAGAGGGATTCTGTCACTTGCCATGGAAAGAGTTAAAATGAGTGAAATTAGGGAAGTGTGACAATTGCCACACATCTTTTATCAGTGACAAAATAAGAATAATAATTTTAAAAATGTAAATTGTTTTAACATTTATAGAAGACTTGCAAATGTTATCACCTTTACTAATTCATTAACTCAAGTTGCTACAACAAATAAACCCTAAACCTTAACTAAAGTTTGTTTTTCATTCACAATACAGTTCACAGAATTTAGGGAGCCCTCCTCTGTCTTGCTGCTGTACCATCTGGAACATGTGGTCCTCACAGCAGGGAAGGAAAGGGCTGAGGAATAACCCTTGAGGATTTAAGGCCCAGTCCTGGAGATAGTGTATGTGACTCACCCACACATTCCCCTGGGTAGACTCTGTCACATAGCCCCAGTTGAAATGTGAGGGAAGCTGGGAAATATAAGATTCCTACATGCCCGCAAAGAGAAAACAGTCTGATAAATGCTACATCCCCTTCTATTTTCTATATCCAGTTTCTCCACTAGACAGAAAGTAGCCAAATTTCTGCCCCCAAGTTAGACCCCTGCATTGTAGTAACCTAGTTGAGCTATGGCATCAGGAGTTAATTACAGACTGAAAATGAGATGGGTGTTCTGGGGAGGCAATGTCCTGGAGTGAAACTAGAACTTGCTTATCAAAGAAATCAGATGGTGAGAAAATTTACAACTCAGAGGATCCACCCAAAAAAGAAAAGCTTTAGAAGAGATAAAGTAGAGGTTAGGAGGCAGAGTCTGGGGGAATTCCTCAGTCATAAAACTGAAAGCACTAACATTTATTGTATGGTACCCTTCTGCATGGACTGAAGGGCAGGATATTCGTAATTCCCTTTTGACACAGGCAAGGTAGATATTATCAATCCTTTTCACAGGTAAAGTTTAGAAGGTAAGGAAGTGACTTGCCCAAGGCCACACAGCTAGCAAAAAGTGGAAATAAGATTAAACCTAAGCCTCTGACATTGAATTCATTGTGCATGAGTTGAACTATTAATCACATCCTACCATTTCCACTCAATCTACCCTCAGGAAATCCATGTGACTGTTGATAAGCAAGAAGAGATAATACTAATCCTTCATGCTCAAATTTTTCTGCACAAGGCATGCATTCACAGACTTTCTCCAATAAGCTCTGTCCTCATTCTGTTTAAAAGGGTGTTTGAACCTTCAGTAGCCAAGTCCTAGGTGTCACACTGAGTAGACTACTCTTGTGTCCTCATTGCTATCGTATATCCCTTCTCTTAGTATTTGTCACAATATACTTGCTGGTTTGTTCCCCTAACTGTGCTCATTTCACCATGAATTCAATGAGAACGAGACTGCACCTGTATGAAATTTAGTGATATCCCCAAGACCTATCACAGGGCATGGCACATGGTAGGGGCTCAATAAATATTTATGATATTAACAAATGAATAGATAGTCAAGTAGAACTTCTCATGCCATGTTAGAATTTCCAGCTGTTTAACTAAAAGTATGCAGCTTTTTTGCTAGAATCTTTATTCTCCCTAAAGGTAGACACTCTAGCAGGATCTCCATAAGTAGCATCCTTACTGCCAAAGGATCAGTAAGGCATACCTAGATTGCATAGTTAGATTGAGTTGTTTTCGAAAACCAGTCATAGTCATACCGCCTTGCCTCTTTAAACTCTTAAAGCACTCCTTGCTATTACTATCCAGCTACGCTCCCTAAACTTACCTATAGACTCCTCCTTGTACCCCTGACTGAAGTGGGGCTGAAAAACGTAGCCTGTTAATTGGGGATCATAAACCCTTGATAGTCTGATAAAAGCTGTGGCCCCTCTCCCAAGAGAAGTCTCATGTTACCAGCATGTACTTTTGCATGCAGTTTTACAAAGCTGAAGAATTCTTAGGCCTTTCTGGAACCCATAACAGCAGGGTGGAGGCTTCCCAGGAGCCCACCTAATCCACCACAGAATCCAGAAAGAACGCAGCTCTGTTAAGGGTCACTCGTCAGCTCCTAGAATGTAAAGATACCCACTCCCTCCAAATGCCAGCTTTCTGTTAGGAATTCAGAATGGCTTTTCAGAGCAATCCCTCAGCCTCCCATGATACTTGTCTGACAACCTCTTAATCTTGGCAAGAGCTCACTAAACCAACCTGTCATCATCCCTCGGCCGCACACAGTGGCAATTCTCAGAGAAACACACACACTTACTGAGAACTCTTCAACCAGACTCGTCAACCCCATAAAAGAATTTACAGTTTTGGGGCCCTGTGGGTACACAACCAAGAGCTCAGGAGCTGACAGACAGGAAATGCCAAGAGGCAGCAAGCCAAATTCAGGCTTGAGGTGAGCTGCTTACACCTAGGTGCCATAGCAGCCGTCCAAAGGGATGTTCCAGCTGTCTCTGGAATCACAGTCTAGGGCCCTGCCCTGCTGGATTAAAACAAAAGAACAGA